>LZPO01107918.1:38901-52353 GCA_001675575.1 Neotoma lepida
AGAGAGAGAGAGAGAGAGAGAATTACTGTGCCTTGGCAGTTGGGACCCAAAAGAGCTATCAGAATATGAAAACTTTTCAATCTCTCTGAAGAAGATGATGTCCACCAAAGCACCCAAGATTTGGTGTCTTGTTACTCCACATGACCTGCAACATAAATGCCAACCTATTGTTTGCTCTGAAGAAAAATGCACTAAGAAAAATAAGGAGGAGGCTGCAGAATATGCTAAGCATTTGGCTAAGACAATGAAGGATGCAGAAGAAAAATGCCAGGAACAGATTGCCATGATACATAGGGAATGTTTTGTAAATAGCATTCAGTTATTTTTGATCCTCCTCCCTTTGCTAGCCTGGAGAGATTGATAATCATTATTATATGTTGAGACTTTGGAGTTATCCATCACACCACACAGAGTGAGCTAGTAATTTTAGTACTGAATACTCTATGACTGACCCAATGTTCAATTATATTATACCATGTTATTCATGTAAATTTTCTTTCTCCCTGAAGAATCTTGAGAATATAAACCATTACTGCCTAAAATGAAACATTATTGATATCTTATTATCTTGATGCTATTAAAAATATCAGTTTCTCTATGTGGGTCAGGCTAGATCCAAACTCATGACTCTCTCCCATCTACCTCCACAGTGCTAGGATCATAGACATGTGACATCATGTCTAATTCCATAATAATATTTCGGGTATGTGTTTCCTATTCCCCAGTACAGTTTTAATCAAGCACCTTGATAGCTTGTCATGGATGAAGTTAAGAAGGCAGCTGACAAATATCCCTTCCCCTACCTCCAGCTCTCTCCCTAAGCTAGGAATTTGACATGAGAAGGTACAAGATTACAAAAAAATGTCTTTCTGCAAAGCTGGCAATGTTACAATCCTGTCCCTTTTCTTGCTTATTACTGTGTCTTTGCCTGGTGCTGACTGATATACCTGTGGCAGTTATTCAGAGGGAATCTGTTTGTGGGATACATCATTATGAGATTCCCTGATGCACAGTTTTCTGGCTTCCTAATTTGTGGTTTCATTTTGAATTAATGTTAAGGACTGCATGGGAATTTGTAAGACCTAATTCAGGTCTTTTGTTACAACTACAATGCAAATGACTATGGAGAACAAGTTTTGAATTCTTCATAATGCACATGTACCAGCTCCCCTGTATACTCACCACAGCATTTCTGTAATTGGTCCTGAGCCATAATGGTCCATGCCAGTTAGTTTCCTTGCCTCTATTTTTCCAGCTTCTATCTTGGTGCTTGATATCCTGCATTTGTCTCTGTGCTGTGATTGATCTTTATTCAGACATACTCACTTCCATTAATCTTGGATAAGTGACCTGGGGTAATTGGCTGCAATCCTCATCTTGGGCTTGTAACCAGGATAAGTTCAACAAGGTTCCCATAAGGATGTGTCTTCCATCTCTTGTCTTCAACCCTCCATCCTCCATCCAAATGCAAATTCTAACTTCTATCACAAAGGTACTGTGAATCGCTCTTAAAGTCCCAATGATTGAATGACTGCTAGCCTTCTTAGGAAAGATAGCAGCAAGAATGCAGAAACCCAATTACCTAACCTTGTGTTCACTTCCCATCAAAACAGAAAACCAAGCTGATCCACTGTCTCTTTCACTCCATTCTAAGCAAATATGCTCATAGGCAAATTAATCAGTCTATTCCATTCATAGATATCAAAATGATTCATGTAAAACTGATGTCTTCTCTTTTATATACATTCCATCTTTTCTTTTGCTATTTCCTTTTATGTGGCATCAAACGTAGAGAAAAGGCTTTTAATACTCTTTGATTTCTACTTTGCTATATAGGAACCTACACAGAAACTTATAGAAAAAAGTTCATACTGTATTATGTGTGATGCTTCTCTGGGTAAGAAATATGAACTAATCATAATGAGAGAAGTTGTCTCTCAACTGGAAGGACATGGTGGCAATGTGTGTTATCATGTAGAGACATTTCCACTTACATAATCAGCAGTTCATATTGGTCACAGATGGAATCTATGCTGGGCTACAAACATGAGAACCTATATCAGGATACTCTACACATTGAGTTTTATAATAACATGCTATTTTCAGAATTTCTTCACAAAACAAAAAAACCTTCTTACCAACAAAGAAAAGAATCAAGTGAGTGAGAAGGATTCAGGGATTCCAAAGTCAAGTAGGAAAGGAAAAATGAGTTCAAAGACTGCCCTCTACAGCTTATAATAAGGTCACTAAGATCAGCTCAGATTCAACGAAATTGGCCTTAATGGGAGTGTGAACAGCCAAAATGTCTGGATATGCTTTAAAAAACACATTAGTCAGAATCTACAAAAACAATTTGTACTCTGTGTCTCCACTCCTGCGACATTTTCCCACACACTAGAAGAAGGAAAACATTTGGTTAATGTCTGGGGGTAGAAGGCTAGTTTGACATTCACCCAGCTTGGCCTTCACCTAATGTGGTCTAGAGGAGGCCATGTGTTTAAACAGAAATCTCTACAGTTCAGTTGCATTTTTTGCTCCTTGATATTTTGCTTTATCGTTTTAATCTATTTTCAAGGTAGCATGCAGGCTAAAGGGTTTCATTATGACACTCTCATACATGCTTTCTTTTCATTCATCCCCTCCCTCCATTGCGCTCCCCTTCCTACCGCTCCACCCTTGTGGTTACCTGTTGTCACTCCAATAGCTCCACTTCCACTTTCATGTCATATGACTGCCTACACTCCATATCATTCTTAAAATCTATTCTCCCTCTTAGTGTTTTTCTTTTACCTTTTCATTCAGTCTTGGTAGTAGCATATGGGATGGTGCTGCATCCATTCAAAGTGGGTCATCCTGCCTCAGTTAAATATCTCTTAAAATACACTCCTAGCCACTGGTTAATGAATGTGTGGCTTTGTACTCTCTGAGATGACAGGCATACCATACCAGTTGTTATCTTGAGAAGTATCCTTATGGATAACGAAGTGAAGACCACTATATATAATTAGAAAATGTTTTTTTGTCGTATAGTGACCTTTTGACTTCATTGATGTATTGTAGTGATATATTGTGTCCCCCAAAATATTGTGCACCCCAATAAACTTATCTGGGGGTCAGAGAACAAAACAGCCACTACATTAAACACAGAGGTTAGGCAGTGGTAGCACATGCCTTTAATCCTAGGATTCCAGAGGCAGAGATCCATCCAGATGGCAGAGAGTTCAAGGCCACACTGGAAATAGAACAAGGGGTGGTGGTACACACCTTTAATCCCAGGACTTGAGATCTATGTCTTGCTTGGGAAAGACACATGATTTTAATCTCAGGAAGTAATGGCAGGAAGCAGAAAGGCATATAACGCATGAGAACCAGAAACTAGAAGCTTTTTAAGCTTTTAGGCTTTTGAGCAGCAGTTCAGCTGAGATCCATTTGGGTGAGGCCTCAGTGGCTTTCAATCTGAGGAAACAAGATCACCTGAGGAGTTGTCGAGGTGAGGTAGGCTGTGGCTTGTTCTGCTTCTGTGATCTTTCAGATTTTACCCCAAGACCTAGCCTGGTGTTTTCAATTCAGACCATTTAAGGTTCATGTTACAATGTATCCTTTAAAGTATAAACACTTAAGAAGATGTACAATATATATGCTTTTGTCATTATGTACTTAATACCATACATATGAAGCCATTTCCCAGCCAAAAGCTACAAATATAGGACTTGACATTATATTCATAGAGTTTTGTCATTTTAGATTTTACCTTAGGTCTATGATCTGCTTAAAATTTGGTATCTAGTTAGATCAGTTGTTTAAAGATATATCAGTACTCTAAATAAATTTCATATCTAACACATTAAAATACAACAAATTAAAAACTACCTGAGGTCAACCCAAAATTAGACTAACCACTTTTTCCCAAATTATATCATTTATTTATAGGCAAATAAAACTGGATACTCAATCCTAACTCAAGAATTCCTACATTAAAGCAACTTCAATAGAATCAACAAAGGCATTTTTTCTGCTATTGTTAAATTCCAAGTACTTCTATTGAAGTATGGCATATCATCATTGTAAAAGAATTGCATAAAACTGCAATATGACAATAAAAAAGTTATTATTGAAACAGGTTAAAGACAAGAACATAGTTGATCCAAAAAATTAACAGATTATTGTGGGAAAATTTGGGGGTCAATAAAGATTTATTACAGTGATTCTGGACAAAAATAAACTAAAAATAGAGTGGAAAGTGCAAAAAGGAAAATGACAAATGGTATTTTAATATCATGAATGCATAATATACTAAAAACATTAAGTGATCCATGCTAACATTGTTATTGCTCACCTAATTCAAGAATAATTTTTTAAAAGAAAATCAACCTTTTGTCATTATGTATTTAGTACCATTATTATTTCCTTAATCAAGGAACACCATTTCCAAAGTGTGTGCAAGTAACTGGATAATTGTGTTCATATGTGGGTGTTTGTACTACCTGAAAGTATAAATTATTCAGTATCAGCTGGGATCACTTTCTTCTAACAACCCTAATAACTTGATGGCCCATATCAAACTAATAATTAAAAGAATTTAGTGAGTTATCAGTGACTTGAAATTTAAAAAGTTATTCAAACTGTAGTACAAATTAAAAGCTACTTTTTTTCTACCCAGAGTTACTTTTGAAAGCTATCAAAGAATGGAAGGAAAGATGGTTCAACAGTTAAAAGTACTTCTTGTAGAGAACCAGGGATCAGTTTTCAGGACCAACATGGAAGTTGACAACTATCTGAAACTCTTCATCCATGGAATTGAATGTCCTCTTTTGAATTTCACCACTTCTAGGCAAGCATGCAGTGCAGGTACATACATGCAAACAAAGCAATCATACACATAAAATAAATAAATCCTTTGAAAATTTATCAAAGGTCTTTAGGACATACTATACAGGTAATATTTCCTAAAAGCACAATTAGCAACACCAGAATAAAGCAGAAATTACTTCAAAATCAAAATACACAGTATAGCCTATGTTTCTAAAGAATTCCAAACCATGTTTACAAATATGGAGAATATCAACATGATGAGTTACATTTCCTTCTTTCTCTTTCTTCCTTGCTTATGCAGGTTAACCAAACATCTCAAAGTCTTATTACTTTATTGGTCAACAGGGGTATCTCATATGCTCATTGTTATATTCTAGACCAGTGGTTCTCAACCTTCCTAATGCTGTATCCTTTAATACAGCTCCTTATGTTGTGGTGACCCCCAACCATAAAATTACTCCATTGCTGCTTCATAACTGTAAGTTTGCTACTATTATGAAGTGTAATGCAAATATCTGATATACGACGACAAATGGATTGTGACTCACAGGTTGAGAACCACTGCCCTAGCATATTTTTGCTGAGAATATAAGAAAAGATGCTTGAAAATGACATAGGTGACATCTTTGTTGTCAAAAAATCCACAAAGATTTAGATGAACCTGAGTTTTGTTTTGTCCCTTGTCCTGCTCTGTAGTGTGCTTTGTCATGGAAGTACTAGATAGCTTGACCATGCTCTTTGTTATCCAGTGTGGATATGAAAGAATGTTCTAAACAGGTGAGGTGTCAGGTCAGTAGCTTAAACTGGGATAGTGTGGGCAAACTAGATTCTTGCTGCATGCTCGTCCATTTCATGCACACTGTATTTCATGGCATTTGCACATTTGGCATCTTTCAATCTCCCACATTTTATAAATAAATTGCTATATCCAAGGGCCTGAAAATAGTAACTAAGATAAACCACACTTAATTTGTCCTACTTGCTCAACGGCCTAAATGTCCTGTAAAAACAAAACCTACTCACCCCCAGCCCTTGTTCTCATTTGCCCTGGAACTCCTGTTATATAGATAACCTCCTGGTGATGCTTTACTCAACCTATTTGTAAACCAATTTTAATACAGACTCCAAA
The DNA here is from genome assembly GCA_001675575.1 of Neotoma lepida. NCBI lineage: Eukaryota > Metazoa > Chordata > Mammalia > Rodentia > Cricetidae > Neotoma > Neotoma lepida. The sequence goes on from LZPO01107918.1 coordinate 44,843, forward strand.
AAAGGGGAAAAACAGAGACAGGATAAAGTAGAAGGAGAGGCTCAAAGAAAAATTGGGAATAAAGCAGTTTGCAGAATCATCAGAGCTCCCAATTTTAAAGTAATGGAATATAGGAAAGATTTATGAAAGTATTTTTAACCATCTATTTATTTTTATTTTGTGTCATGAGTATTTTGGCATCATGTATACATGTCTGTGCACTGCAGGCATGCAGTACCCACAGAGCCAGAAGACAGCAATCTCCTGGAACTAGAGTTATCTATGATTAGGAGCCATGAAATGAGTGTCGGAAACTGAACCTGAGTTCTCTGCAAAAGAAGAAAGTGCTCTTGTGATGAGTCATGTTTTCAGTGCCATAAAACTAGCGTGTAAGAAGGATGTCCAGGAGGAAATCTTGAGCCGTTTATTAGTTTTTAGAGTGTAAAGTTTTCAAACCAAAATAACCAAGTAAACCTAATGTTTATGTTCCTTTCTGCATGGTGATGATATTTTGTGGTGTGGTGGATTGAAGTTGTTTCAGGTATTCTGCCATTTCAGTGAGTTTTTAATGCAGTGATACCCTATAATCAGATTAAAAAATAAATCTAAATTCTGACTGTTAAGAATTGTGTGTTGCAGTTTTCAATTATATCTTAAGAAGTTGACTGAATTTCCCAGATAATGCCAAAGCACTTTTGGTCTGTCTCAATTCTTTGACTCTAGGCTTTAGCAAGACCAATTTTTAAGTGTTCTTTAGCTCAAAATAGAAAACTTGTTATAACCCGAAACCTTAAGACAAAATTCAAAGGGTTGTCATACTGTATTTTGGATGTTAGGGTTTGAAATGAACTTAAAGAAACATTGTCACATTTTCAACCATTAAAGATTGTAGAATGAAATGTACTCCAGGTACTTTATTTTTTCTGTATTATTAGGAAGATATGAATAAAAATAAAAAAGTATTACTAATTCTATCAAAACTAAAAGAAAATGTTCCTAATTCTATCTGGTTGATCTAATCAGTCCATTTTGTAAAGAACAGGAAGATAATTGAGGCGATTTCAAGATAAACAGTCTCTAAACAGGCTTGTGAGAAATGGTTCACAAAATACTGGTAATATTCTCTCCTACCTACATGCTGTCTGGCAATAGGATGCTTCTTCTCTTTCTAAAGGATGTAGTGTACTCATTTCTACCTTAAATCCAGGCTGGTTCCATGACCTTCTTAACAATTAGGATGTGATGGAACAGACACAGCAAACTCTAAGAGCTGTCCTTAAATGATTTTGCAGCTTCGATTTTCACACTTTTGCATTGTGAGAAGTTATGCCTAGCCTGCTGCAGAGCAAAGTATGCTACTGGTCTTCACTAAATGTACTAATAACTAGGCATGAATGCAGCTAATTCTCTCTTATGCTAACGAAGAATGTATTTCTTTCCTCTCAAAACATGGGATTACAGATAAAATGTATTAATAGGTATTGGGAGCTGACATTTAGGAATGGGGATGGACTAGGAAGGATGAGCTGAGTGGATCCACAGGAAAGCAGGGTGTTCCACCAGGATATGCTTAGTCCCCTGGGACTGAGGGCAGAGAGTGAGAAGAGGCCACTACACTTAGTCTGCTACAGAGCTGGGAATGAGACTAGGGGATCTGACCTACTGGAGAAGCAGGCAGAGACAAGGGGGAGGCTGCATCAGGGGGTCTGCTACACAGATGGAGGTAAGACTAGGGTATTGGATTTGGAGGAGAGGAGGGAATTGTGAAGATCTGCAGTTAGGCTGCCTGCTTCCCTGGCTGAAGTAGCCTGTGGGTTCCCAGGGAATGCCTCCTGGAATTGAGGACTAGGATAAAGTGGAATGAGGAAAGATTGGAGCAGAAGATCTTTGTGTTCCACTGGAGATGGGGGCAGGGAGGGAGGCAAGTCTTCAGCAGATGGTTACCTAGAGAGCCAGGGGTACGAAAGGGGAACTGGATTTGGAGGATAGAAAGGGAAGGTGAAGAGCTACACTTAGTCTACCTGTTCAGTATACAGTCAAATGAAAAGAAACCTCTCAGTGCCAAACAATAAAGAGAAAAAAAATATTCAATTCTATCTTCTAGGAAAGTTTCTAATGATTACATCAAATCATTTATTTCTGTTATTTCTATAAGGAATTCCAGTTGTCAATTCACTTCGAATCTTTAAGTAGTTCTCTTTCATTCTTCTCTCATGCATTACATGCAGACTGCAGTTTCCCCTCCCTCGACTCCTTTCAGTGCCTCCCCACCCCGCTCTCCCTCAGATCCACACCTCTTCCATTTCCCTTCAGAAAAGAACAGGTCTCCCAAGGACATCAACACAACATTGCATAACAAGTTACAATAAGGCATAGACCCTCATATCAAGGATGGACAAGGCAGCCCAGTAAGAGGAAAAGGGTTCTAAAAGCAGGCAAAAGAGTCAAAGACATCCCCTACCCCATTCCCACTGTTAGGAGTCCCAGAAGAACAACAAGCTACACAACCATAATATATATGAAGAGGACCTAGCTCAGACCCATGCAAGCTCTGTGATTGCTCAGTCTCTGTGAGCCCCTATGAGCCCTGCATAGTTGACTCTGTGGGCCATGTTCTCCTAGAGTCCTCCACCCCTCTGGCTCCTATAATATTTCCTCACTCTCTTCCTCTGGGTTCCCCAATCTCTTCCTAATGTTTGGCTCTGGGTCTCTGCATCTGCTCCTGTCAGTTGCTGAATGAAGCTTCTCTGAAGACAATTGTGGTAAGTACTGACCTATGATTGTATGATATAGCAGAATATTATTAGGAACCAGTCATTAACTTTTCATTTATTTCCAGTCATGTTTGGTTCTATACTAGGTCTCTGGGATATCCAGCCACTGGTTCCTGTCTCTCAAGGCAGTGCCAGGCATGAGATCCCTCTTGTGGCATGGGCCTCAAGTTGGACCGGTCATTGGTTGTCCACTCCTGGAAGTTCTGTACCAGAATTACCCCAGTACCACTTGCAGGCAGAACAAATTGTAGGCTGAAGTTTTTGTGGATGAGTTGGTGTCCCAGTCTCACCACTGGAAGCCTTTCCTGGTTACAGAAGATGGCTGGTTCAGTTCCATATCCCCCATTCCTAGTAGTCTTCACTAACATCACTCTTGTAGATTCCTGGGAGTTTCTACATCGTACCTCAAATGCTTAACTGTCTCAGTTAGGGTTTCTATAGCTGTGAAGAAACATTATAACCATGTCAAATCTTATAAAGGAAAATATTTATTGGAGCTCACTTGCAGTTTCAGAGGTTTAGTTCAATATAGTCGTGGCAGGAAGCATGGTGGCATGCAAGCAGACATGGTGCTGGAGAAGGAGCTGAGAGTTCTACAGGCAGCAGGAAGAGCCTGCCATAGTGGGCATGGCTTGAGCATCTGAGACCTCAAAGTTGACCCCTAGTGAAACACTTCCTCTAACAAAGCCATGCCTACTCCAACAATCGCACACCTCCTGAGAGTGTTATTCTGTATGGGCCAAACATTCAAACACAGGAGACTATGGGGGGCATTCCTTTTCAAACCAGGACACTACTCAATTCCAGTCCTCTCTCCCAGTGTCCTCTCCCTCCATCATTCACCTCTCCCCAGCTGATCCCTCCTGATACCATCTCTACCCAACCCCCAGTCCACCCACGAAGTCTATTCTATTTCACCTTCCCAGGGAGATCCACATGTCCCCCCATGAGCCCTTCTTGTTACTTATGATTCTTTGGATTTCCTTGGTGTCTGTTGTTACAGCTCTCTTTTCATTTCTGATTTTGCTAATTTGGAAATTCTATCTCTGTCTTTTAGTTTGGATAAGGGTTTTTCTATCTTGTTGAGTTTCTCAAAGGACCAACTCTTTGTTTCATTGAGTGTTTGTATTATTTGTTTCTATTTTATTGATTTCAGCCCTCAGTTTGATTATTTACTGCAATCTACTCTTCTGGGATGTGCTTGCATCTTTTTGTTGTTCTAGAGCTTTTAGATGTGCTGTTAAGTTGTTGGTATGAGATCTCTCTAATTTCTTCATGAAGGCATGTAGTGCCATGAACTTTCCTCTTAGCACCACTATAACTGTTCCATAATTTTGAGTATGTTGTGCATTCACTTTCATTGAATTCTCGGAAGTCTTCAAATTCTTTATTTCTTCCTTGACCCAGTAGTCATTCAATAGACAGTTGTTCAGTTCCATGAGTTTGTAGGCTTTCTGTTGTTTCTGAAATCCAGCTTAAATCTATGGTGATCTGACAGGATGCTGGGGGTATTTCAATTTTCTTATATATATTAACACCTGTTTTGTGACTGAGTTTGTGGTCAATTTTGGAGAAGGTTCCAATGAGGTGTTGAGAAAAAGGGTATATTCTTTTGTGCTTGGGTGAAATGTTCTGTACATATTTGTTTGATCCATTTGGTTTATAATATCTGTCAGTTTCAGTATTTTTCTGTTTAGTTTTGTCTGGATGACCTGTCCATTAAAGAGTAGGTTATTGAAGTCACCCAATATCAAGGTGTGAATGTCAGTGTGTGATTTAAGCTTTAGTAATGTTTATTTTAGAAATGTGGGTGCCCTTGTGTTGAGGGCATAGATGTTCAGAATTGAAATGTCTGAGGTAATGTCTATCTTTGATGTTGAGGTGAGTTTCTTGTATGCAGCAGAAAAAAGGATCCTGTTTTGGCATCCATTCTGTTAGTCTGTGTCCTTTTATTGTGGAATTGAGTCTATTGATACTGAGAGATCTAACAGACAATGATTGTTAATTCCTGTTATTTTGGTGGTGGTGGTAGTGTGTGTGTGCGTGCATGTGTGCGTGTGTACATGCGTGTGTGTGTGTGTGTTTCCCATCTTTTGGTTTTGCTGGGGTGAGGTTATTTATTGCCTTTTTTTTTATTCCAAGTTAACCTCCTTGAGTTGGAATTTTCCTTCTAATACCTTCTGTAGAGCTGGATTTATGGATAGATATTGTTTAAATTTGATTTTGTCATGAAATATCTTGTTTTCTCCATGTTGATTAAAAATTTCTGTATGTTAATTAAAAATTTTGCTGGGTATAGTAGTCTAGGCTGGCATTCTTGGTCTCTTAGAGTCTGTAAGACATCTGTCTAGGCTTCTCTGCCTTTTGGAGTCTCTGTTGAGAAGACATGTATAATTCTAATAGGTCTGCCTTAAATGTTACTTGGCCTTTTTCCCTTGCAGCTTTTAATATTCTTCTCTGTTCTATGTGTTTACTGTTTTGATTAGTATGTAGAGAGTCAGACATTCTTTTATGATCCAATCTATTTGGTGTTCCGTGTGCTTCTTGGACTTTTATAGGCATCTCCTTCTTTAGATTAGGACCATTTTCTTCTATGATTTTTTAAATATATTTTCTGGGTTTTTGAGCTGGGATTCTTCTCCTTCTTCTATTCCTATTATTATTATGTTTGGCCTTCTTATAGTCTCTCAGATTTCCTGGATGTTTGGTGTCAGAAATTTTTTTAGACTTAACATTTTCTTTGATCAATGAATCTATTTCTTCCATTGCATATTCAATGCCTGAGATTTTGTCTTTCATCTCTTGTATTCTGTTGCTGATGCTTGTGTATGTAGTTGCATTTGCTTACCTAGATTTTCCATTTCCATAATTCCCTCCATTTTTGTTTCCTTTATTGCTTCTATTTCCATTTTCTGCTCTTGAACACTTTTATTAATTTCCTTTGTTTTTTATTGGCTTTCTTTAAGGAATTTACTCATTTCCTCCAATCTTTCTTTGTCTTTTCCTAGAATTCTTTAAGGGATTTATTCAGTTCTTCTTTATGGGCCTCTATAATCTTCATAAAGTTGGTTTTAAAGTCTTTTTCTTGTGTTTCAGCTCTGTTGGAATACTCAGGGCTTGGTGTAGTAGGATCATTTGGCTCCAGTGGTGAAATATTGCTCTGGCTGTTGCTGATTGTGTTCTTACCCTGCCATTTAGNCATCTGTGTTTGGGATAATTAAAGGTCTGGGTGCTGATTTCTGGGTTTGTATTTGTTGGATGGGTGTTTTGTTCCTTGGTTTCTGTTTCCTCTCTGGTCTTCTGGCCTGGTTATTTGTTGTTGAGCAGGGGGGTCTCCACTTGATTTGAGAGCTGAACCTCTGGTAGGTAGTGTGGTCTCTTGTCAAGCAGTGTGTCTCCCTCAGAGTTGGGTACTGGAGTTCTGGCAGTCAGGATGGCCTCTGATCCAAAAGGGAGTCTCTGCCCAAGTTGGGGCCTGGGGCTAGGCAAGGAGGAGGGAAGGAGAATGGTTGGTGGTGGGGTGGACCAAGAAAGTGGGAGAGGTCTGTGGGTTAGCAGCTCACCTGGACTTCTGGTGGCTGGTGTGGCCTTTGGTTGAGTAAGGGTGTCTCCACCCAAGTTGGGGGCTGGGACATGATGAAGAGGATGGAAGCAGGATTGGGAATAGCGTCAGGGAGCTCTAAGAGAGTGGAGGCAGTCAGCAGGCAGGTGGCCTACCTGGAGTTCTGGCAATAGGCATGGCCTCTGTTCCATCAGGAAGTCTCTACCCAAGTTAGAGGTTGGTGTTCTGGTGGCTGATGTGGCCTCTGGTCCAGCAGTTAGTCTCTGCCTGAGTTTACCTACCTGTTCTTCTGGCTTGTGTGGCTGCACTTGAGGTGGGGATATCTGCCTGAGTTCGTGGCTGGGAGGAGGTATCAGGAGATGGGAAGGCAAGAGGTAGCAGAGGACTGGGTCTATGGGAGCAGAACTTAGGGAGTGTGCGAGTTCAGAAGGCAGGCGGCCTGCTTGTTCTTCTTGTGCTTAAGAAGTTTATATCCCAAATATCAAGTGCCTTTCTTTTTAAGCTAATTAAGTTATCAGAACATGTCCTACTATTATTACTTTGTAGGTTTCTTCCATGTGAGTTTCTGATAGGGTTCAGAACACTTTTAGCATTTATATGGTATACTTAAAGTTTAATTCCAATTGAAGTCATTAAAAGTGAGCCAAAACTCTAATATTAAGTTTATTCCAGTGGAGCATGATATGCTACAATCGTCATTTTTTCAAACCTAATTCTGTGCTGTATATTTTTTTCTTCTATTGACTTGGAAATTGATAGTGAAACTATTTTATCCCATATTGAGGGGTTGTTTCCAAACTTTATTTGCCAGGGGTCTTCTGTGTTAGTGAAATAATTTGTCCATGAAATTCCCATATGAACATCATGTTATTTGGTGAGGTATCTTAAGTTTCCATAACCCACATTCGCCTCAATGTTAGTACACAGATCAATCATACATATGGCTTTTAAAACAGAAGGTATATTAAATGCATTATTTGTTTCTACAAGGACTCTATACAGCTATAACAATATGAAAACAGTATACCATATTTCAAAATCTCTATTCTTCCACTATATGGCATGTGGCTAGAATATTTATTATCTCTACTGTGTAGTGTAGAGCGAATCTTAAACAGTCTTATTAATTGAAAACACCAGGCTAGGTACTGAGGTAAATTCTGAATGATCAGAGAGACAGAACAAGCCACAGCCAA
>LZPO01107918.1:56034-91645 GCA_001675575.1 Neotoma lepida
ATGACTCAGTTTACTCCTCCACTCTTCAAACCTGACTAAAGTATCCTTGATTTAATTTACTGAATGGTAGGTGATTTAGAGTTAACCATGAATGTTACCACAGAAAGACTTAAAATACTTGTACATACTCAGGAATGTACTGTACCCTTTGCTGTCTCCAATATGCCACTTCGTTTATGTAATTACAGTGTTTTAACTAATTTGAGTATGTTAAAAATAGTAGTTTTGATCCTTTATCTGGCATAATGACTATAGAACTTTTAGACAGTCAATGTTGCCATTCATTATTGCCACATAAAAGATTATCTGTTGCCAACAACTTTGGTGTGAGTGAACATCTGATACCCTCTACTTACAAAAGTATTCTCACATTTGACAATTCTATATTAATCTGTTTAAGAATTCACATTCCGCAGCATAGAGTCATAGCTCTGAATCCATTTTAAGATCAACTTAGTTCACTAAAAGGCACAGTCATTACAATCAAGGAAAGTTTGTAACTACTCTGTTAAATTAGGATGAAATGTAGGTTGGTAGTATAACCTACATTTAAACTAATACTTAATAATTTAACATTTTGGACTACATGATTGCTCTAACAATTTAACTCTGGATCTAAAGCTAATTTAGAATAATTGTAGAATAGACTGTGTTTGGTTAATAAAATCAAAAGTCTAAGAACAAAAGTAATGAACGTTTCAGAGAAGCCAATGGACAATCCACGACATAATATAAAAGCCAGAAGAATTTTCAGCACATAGTGAATGAGTACTATGTCTTAATGCAAGAAAATTAACTCTTATGGGCAGACATTCATCAGCTATTGAAACTGAGTAGGCAGAATAATAAATAAGGATGGAAATGGTAAAGTGGGATAGGAATTAGAAAGAAGTGGGCCAGTAGAAGGTGTTACAGGCAGTCAATGAGTAGAAGGATCAGGAAAATGACACCAAAGATATTGACTTTCAAATTGGAAAATTCAGAGGCAAAACCCAGATTGCCAATCTCAGATGTCCTAATAACATAGAGAAGATTTACACATACAAAAGAAAGTAAAATGTAGACCTACATGTGCATGGTAGTCATAGAACCCTGAAGTTTGAAAGTTTTTCTGCTTTCAGTGATTTCTTGTCCAACTATATGTTTTTTTATTTAACATAATTTTTATTAACTCTTTGGTAATTTCACATCGTATACTCCAGTCACACTCATTTCCCAGTCCTTCCATGTCTAGCCTCCACCCTTGTAGACTCCCCCCCTCAAAAAAGAAAAATTAAAAAAATGAAAAATATTTCATTCCTCTCCCACCTTTCCATCATATATTCTTTTGTCTATAGTTGCCTTGAGAGCTGCAGTGTGTCACACAGTATGCCCTCTTGACCTAACAAATGCAAATGTTCATTGCAATGAGTTGTTGGTCTGGTTCCAGCCCTCTGGCTTCTGGTACACCATCAGTAGTGAGTGCTCACTGAAACTTCTCTCAGATATCCTGCTGCTGCCCAAAGGGTTATGGAGACCCTGTGGCTATGGTTCCCCAGGACCAGTCCCTTCAGGTGCCTCAGCAGGTCATAGATGGGATAGAGGTTGAGATGGGCTAACCCAAAGCCCCGGATGTGGGCCTGGGTGGTAGCTGAGTTGGTCAGTCTGGGCCTCTACCGGGACCACTCCACTCAGATGATGGTCAGGTCCAGCTCTCTAGTGCTCATGCCATTGAGTCCAGCTCTCCCACATGCATGGTGAGCTGTGGGGTCAGCTCTCCTGAGTATGGGGCCAGCATTCTGGTTGTTCTGGCCAGTGAGGGTGGGCAATTCTCCTAGAGCCATAGAAGATTGGGGCCAGTTGACCTGCACCCATGCCCTGGGGCCAATTGATTATACAGTATTCTACTCTTTTTCTTCAAGCAGAATGTACTTGAAAACCTAAACACACAAATAGGTACTTAGTACATAAATGAGTCTGAGGTTCAATAAAGCTTCAAAGGAAGCTATTGCAAAACTTGATGTGAAGAAGACAAAGATTTAATACAGAACAAAGTATTTAAAAACAATTACTGAAACTGATGGAAACAGATGCGGAGACCCATAGCCAAGCACTGGGCCAAGCTCAGGGAATCCTACTGAAGAGAGAGAGTGAAGGATTGTATGAGCCAAGGGGTCAAGGTCATCACAAAAGAACTCACAGAAACAGCTAACCTGGGCTCACAGGAGATCACAGAGTCTGGACCAACTAGGAAGGCTGCATGTGACCAACTTAGACCCTCTACATATTGTAAGAGTTGTGTAGCTTGATCTACTTTTGGTACTCCTAGCAGTGAGAGCAGAGCCTGTTCCTAATGCTTTGGCTGACTTTTGGGGAACCTATTCCTCATACTGGGTTGCCTTGCCCAGCTCTAAGACAAGGGCAGGAGCTCAGTCCTACTTCAATTTGATATGCCATGCTTTGTTGACATCCATGGGAGGCCTGCCCCTTTCTGAACAGAAACCGGAGGAATGGATTGGGTGGGGGACATCAGACAGGAGTTGGGGGAGGGAATGGGAGGAGAGGAGTGAGAGGGAATTTCAGTCAGGATGTAAAATAAATTAATTCATTTAATAAATAAATAAGAACATTTACTGAGATAGAATCAGAAGAAATTTTGTGAGTTGAAGAGTGATAAGCAAAGTTAAATTACCTAGACAAAAGGGTGTTTACACACTATCCATGGTGTTCAAAAATAAAAAATGGGCCTGAATGGTGGTACATGCCTTTAACTTCAGCACTCTGGAGACAGAGGTAGGCAGGTCTCTGTGAGTTAGGTCTACACAGTGAATGCTAGGCCAGCCATGGCTTCTGAGCAAGACTCAGTATCAAGATAACAAAAAATCATAAAAAGTAATAAATAAAAATTAAAGTGGTGCTGTGAATATAGCTCACTGTTGGAGTACTTCCCTTGCTTGTATGAGACCCTAATCTTAATTCCAAGCACTGAAAAAGAAAAAAAAAAACAATCAGTCCTTTTGTGGCTACATTCAGCAATTATATTCTTTTTATCATTATAATCCATATCTTTATTACTACTAGACATCACATTTGAACTTTCCTTGAAATAAGACCCTCCAGCACATGTTACATATTGACAGATTTTCTAAAGTTGTACTATCTGTCTTATACCAATAAGGTAGCTCCTAGCCACAAAGAGCCCTGTCATTTGAAATTAGCAGAAGAGGAAAATTAAAATGTTAATTATTCAGTCTCACTAGCTACATTTCAAATACACAATAATCATGTATGGGTCTAGAAGCTATCATGTGGGTGATATAAATATTGAACATGTTATTTCACCACATTCTATTGGGCAATGCAGCTGAGATTTTGGTATGCTTGTATTTGAAACAATTGAAGAAAGACAAGTTTTAAATAGATAAAGGTGAAAATATAGCATAGTAGCTGAAATTGCCTCCCTGTTGGCTAGCATTCATAGTGCCAGAAGGTGTTATGCAAGCTGCTAGGGAAAAAAAAAGACATCAATGGCCTTCCAGAGCCGGACTCTGCATGCTATAACACCAACCTACCAGGCAAAATGTGCCCATTTGTGCAATAGTAGCATGACTATTAAGGCCTGCTCCACAGGAAGGAACATTTTGCTTGGTACTATACTCCTCATCAAAAGCCCATGGCTGAGGAGATCACAGGCCCTGGGGTAGAACCTCACGATGTTATTTTGCTAAACTATCATGCTGTAAAATTGCCTTCTAAACATTTGTGTTTATACCATAGACTTGGGATTCTCACAATCTTGGTCAGAGAAGCTTCTTTTGCAGTGGGCAGCAGCCCGTGGAGAGATGCATAATTGGCCAATGTGCTGAGAATAAGTGACTGACAGTTCAGCGCTAAATGAGACATCTCTCTCACCTGCCTTCCAAGAACGATCAGGGAGCATCATGACAGAGGAGGTGGAAAGGTAGAAAGAATGTAAGAGCTGCATGATGGATGGGGAGAAGTGCTGTGAAATGCAAACTCTTGGACTTGTCCTGCCTATCACACTCATGAACTCACATGAACTATGGATCTCTTCACAAAACTTAAACAAGATCAATCCAGCCAAAACTCTAGCATAGATAAGGGAAGTGCCCTCCATACACCACCCCTTACTGAGTGGTTATATATATATATATATATCACAGGATTTATGGAGTAATTTTTTTATAAAAAGTATTTCAAACAGGTTTTTAGGTAGAAAAAAATCTTTCCCTGCTTTATATTCAGAAAAGCCTCTTTCTTCCCAGCCTGCACTCATGCTAAAGGCATCTTTGAACTGTGCTCAGACAGCGCTGCTCTTACAAGATGCTTCAGGGAACAGGAATTTACTCCCACTACTTAAGCCAGAAGGATAACTACGAAGCTTGCTGATTTAATTTTTGAGAAAGGTCTTAAGGCTTTGCCTCTATTTGCAAAAATGTCCTCAGGAGTTGAGTGACTCACCAATCCCAGACATGCAACTGTAGGCACACCTTGTTAGCATGCAGCAGCCTATCACAGCCTGAGGTCGTAACTTCTGACATGCTTCTCTTCCCAGACTTTTGGATGCTTGGATGTCCTCTTTTCCTTTTAATTATGAAATCCAAAATAGGAACATTTTGTTTTAAGGCACCCTTGAGCATTCCTACCTGGATCTTGACAATAAATGATCTGCCACTTAAAAATTCTGTTACCAAAGAGGACTTTTATTCTAACCCAGTGCTTTGGTTTCTAACTGTCAAACAAGTCTCTTTTGGACGGGAGTGAAGTGTATTGCTGCTTCGGGATAAAATTCAATAATAATGACCTTTGTATTAGGGGTGATATTTTGAACAGACAATTGACAGAAATTCTCTTTTCTGCAGTTTTCATATTAAAGAAAATGTTGAATTCTACTATGAGCGGATAAGTCATAAAGGATTCTGAAAGAAGATCCCTTTGAACAAAAAGATCAGCTTTCCTCCTTGTTATTTAGCGTATATAATTAGTCTAAATGGGAAACTGAGTTTTAATCTTAAATGCAAATTTATTTAACCTATTTCTCCAAATCAGAGAGGCTTATATTAAACATATATAGACCAAGCCTTAATAGAAATTTGAAATGATCAATAGTATAAGAATATGTAAAAGCTTAATGTTTTCTGATAGATTTACATAAACATACATTTCCAAAGTACTGCTTTGTCTTCTTGTAAAGATATGATTAAGTACTGAAACAAAGTTTTGTGTTCATATATAACAACTACAGAGTGTTGTATGAATGGTTTGTGCTGAATGTTTACAAAAATTACCTATTCCATTAAATTAAAGCAATGTAAATTTACAAAAGAAGAATCAAAAGTGCTGGTTTATCCTTATTTTTCATATCTGAGGAAAATGGTGATTTTTTTAACCAGGATAGATATTTGAAAAAAGTCTCAAATATGGAATGTAATTTTCCAGTTCAACTGGTGCTGTACTAGATTTCCCTTGAAAGGCAGCTGATTCAAATATCCCCAACCACTCAAAAATGCTCCCAACAGATGAGGAAAGCACTGGAAGCAAACGATTCAACTGCTTAACAATTATTTACAAATAATACCACAATCTGGTTGTAAGTTCAAGCCAAAAATATGCTATTAGCTCCCAACCGCCTTCCTTTCCAAAACTTAATTACTTACTCTCATACTGAAAAAATGAAAGATCTCTTGGCTCATTTCATTGTATTATATGTTATCTGTGGGGATTCACTGTTTATATCTGCAAAGTAGATCAAGGCAACTTACAGACACGGTTGAAGAAAAAAATATGGTGCAACTTATCTTCCTCACAACCCCTTGGTTCAAGTCATGACGTTCATTAATTAATTATTAATTAATTACTTAGTAGTGTTGGGCTTAAACCTGGGGCTTTGAGCGTATTAGAATGCCTAGTATAGGAAAGTAGATGGAGGGGAGAGAAGAAAGACAGCTCCTCAGGTGTAAGATGGAAATGTAAGATGGAAATGAAGTATGAGTTCTGGATAGAATTCTTTGTCCTCTTAAGATTAAGGTTATTTGTTCAAAATAGGAATTTAGATAATATAACAACTGGAATTCAAACTCTGATAATCATACTGAGTTCAAATAATTTTATTGTGCATTCACTTTTAAAAAATTATATATTTGTAGTGACAAAAATAAAGCTAATGACCTTTATGTGCAAAAGAACTGTCTGAATTTCACTGAAAATTCCTATAGATATAGGTTTTGTGTGTAAATGTATTTTAAAGTAGGTAAATTGTGTGCTTTGTATGTGTTTAATGCATGAATATGGATGGTGATGATGATGATATAGAGCATATAAAATCACTCCATTTCTCTTTGCACAAAATCATTTCAGAAGTTGACCTTCTGAATTCATTTGCATCATTACTAATTGGCTCAGGTATTGACTTAGCTGACCTTTACAAACAACCTTAATTCAAGTACTAAATTTAGCAGAATAATGTTCTCTAACATAGTTCATTTGAGGTTATTCAGTTTTTGTGATAGAGCACTTAAGAACCTCCTGAAATAATGAGAATAATGTAACAAATCACTAGGTGCCTATTACGGAGCTTCAACAATTACTAGCTCAAAGTGGATTGGATTTTGTCTAAACCAGTGATCCTCTAGCAGGGTCAATTATCCTCCAAGTAGGCATGGTCAATGTTTATAGATGGTTTTAGGCACCAAAAGTAGTGTGATTATGTGTGGGGAGTGCTAATTGTCTAATGAATAGTGGTCAGAGGTGCTGGTAAATATCCTAGAATGGTAGACATACATTTCAAGAAACTATAAAGTACAAACTATATAGGCCCATTGAAATATCATATATATAGTTCTACCATACCCAGTCTTATTCTCAAAATTATTCTTCTATGAAATCAAAAATTTCATCCAAAATTTTAGCACAGATTTAAAATATGAAGAAGTTCTGAATAACTTTTAAAACATAGAAGGTTTATTAACAGTTTTGTATTTCATAAGAAACAAGCCTGCATAGTGTTACCATTGTCCAGACCTTTATATTTCAACAATATATGGCACATATTTAGTGAAAATAATATCAATTTTATAGGAGTAGAATATGAACCTCTATGCTAGGAGTTTGTGTTTTTTTTCTGGGAACAGCAAAAATGTAAACATTTAATCTTCAAGTACCATCACATTTCTACCACAATTACTTAAACGTCTGTTGTAATTTGAAAGCCTTTACAGAGATGCACCTAAGAATGATCATAATTATTTGGTAATAGTACTTTATTTATATAAAAAAATATTGGAAGCTATAGTCTCTTCCATAGACTATGGCTTGCCTTACTTGATATAAGCTATCTAGGTTTTTGAAACTAATATATTCCATTGATCCTGGAGAGATGGTCCAGGAGTTAAGAGTGCTTGCTGCTATTGCAGATAACTGGAGTTCATGTCCAAGCACCCACTACAGGCTACCCCAAACTGCCCATAACTCTGGTTATAGAAGTTCTGATACTCTCTTCTAGCCTCCTTGAGCACCTGCCCACAGACACACACATACAAATAAATAAAAATTATATATACCTCAGGTCTCTGTATTATTTTTATCAAGAGGAAAAATGTTTTCTTTCTTTAAATAAGCCAGTTTTTCAAAAGCTATGCTATCTTTTATACTCTATTTCATTCTTTCAAAAGACCAATACTTTGTAAAAAATAAAATGAAGACATTAGGCCAAAACATTAGACCTCATAGATAAACTTGCGACAAAATGATTGAGTGAATAAACCAAATTGTTCTTTTGCAAAAAGTCTCTATAGACTCTTACTCAACAGGATAAATATCTTGGTAACTAGCCAGGGTGTTTTTGTGACTATCAACTTTGTATTCTGCCCACTGAACTTCCCCAAAACAAAATCGAGTACTTACAATCTAAATAGTTTTGGTCACATATAGATAAAAGGAATATATGACTTTTTTGCATATTCACTAGTGTTTTGCATTTCATAGGCACAATTTAATTTGTTTTATTTTCTCAATGTATTAGTTTCCGACTCCTTGCAAGTTATCAAATATTATTTACTAAAGAAATGAACATATTATGCCAAGGTGGTAAAAATATATTTTAAGTCATGTAGAATTTAAGATTAGATATTTCATGAATACAAAAGTAACAAATTGGCTTATGTAGACAAAGGTTTCCAACAAGAAATCTACAAATCCAAATGTGGAAAGGGGGGAATTGACACTGAGTTCAATTTGCTCTTTGAATTTATTGGCTTCTCTCTGTCATGAGTAAACACATGCAATATTTACCAACACATAAACATACTGTGTTATATCCTGGGGTTAGCCAAGTCTAACAGCATGGTAGACTTACGTAGATTTTAAGGTTGCGATCTAATTCCAGGTGCTGGAACATCATAATAGTCTGCAGTAAACCATGCGTGCAGGCAGCCCTAAACAGGCTGCTAATTCCTGAGTATCTAAATATGTGATAATTTGTGAATGAATCACCATGCCCTCCATAGAACTTGGCAATTGGATCAGTGCTTCTGCATCTGGCATTGTACACAATTTGCATATTGTGAAAGTAAAGCACTCTGCAATCTCTAAGCCCATCTCATTATGGCATGATGAGCTCATAGCCATGTGCTTTCCATCTTTAGTTCTAATTTCAGAGCAGCCATAGTTAAACCTAAGGACATACATACATACATAGCTTATGGATAATTATTGGCTAAACTGTTTTTAGCTAAGTAAACTTAAGGTGTTAAATTAGGAACAGCTCAATTTACTAGAGTGGAAAGAAGGACAGGGACATTTTTCAGTATCTGTTTTTTTACAAACTGAAAACTTGCATAAGAATGTTTGAATTATTTTACACAAGAAAAATTCTAGGAATCATTATTAAAATTCAAACTACCTTCATAATTTGCATCTCATTTACATAAAAAGGTCTGAAGCTTCATACAAGCATGGGAACCATGTGACAAAAAAGTGTTTACAAAATCTAAAAATAACTATTTCCCCTATTGTTTAAGAGATTAGTTCCCAACCTTCCTAATGCTGACACCCTTTAAAACAGTTTTCATGTTGTGGTCGCCCCCAACCATAAAACTTTTTAGTTGCTACTTCATAACTGTAATTTTGATATTGTTATTATTCATAATTGAATATCTGGTATGCAGAATATCTGATATGCAACCCCAAAGGGGTTGTGACACACAGGTTGAGAAATACTGGTTTAGGATGAAGCTTGATTCCATTGTTACTTAAAACCAAGAACAAATGAGCACTTAGAAGTGGGTTTGTAAATGTTTATTTAATCATATACATTTAAAGTGGAGTCAATAGAAAAGTTTACACACTTTCCATAACAATTAATATCAATTATATGTCACAAAGAGACACAGAAATACAAGAGACATGATAACCACATATTGAAATTATATGTGATGTGTTTTTTGCAACAATTTGAATAATGAAGTTTAGAAAAAAAATAAAACAAAATTCTGATTTTTTTGGGAAATTAATATTTTAAAATCATCCAAGAAGCAAAGACATAGGCTCCAATATTGAGGTACTGTACAAATTTACAGGTTCCATAATATTCTCCCAATTTATATATGATAATTTTTCAAAATTAAAATTTGATCTTAACAGGTTTATTATGAATACAAGTTTTAATGTGCTGTTTGATTATTAATTATTTTGAGAATATTCCATAGTGTGTACAAAGGAAGCACAGTAAATGTAAAACACACACACACATATATCCATACAAACACACACACAGTGACTCCTAACACACATGAGACTTCTAACAGTGTGATCCAGTGTATCTCTGACTCTTTTGCCTGCTCTTGAGACTCTAGTCATCCTATTGGGTTGCTTTGTCTAGCCTCAATATGAGAGCGTTTACCTCGTCTTACTGTATCTTGTTTTGTCCTATCTGTCATCTCTTGGAGACCTACTCTTTTTTGAATGGAAATGGAAGAGGAGTGAATCTGAGCAGAGGGAAGAAATGGGGGAAGCTAGGAAGAGTGGAGAGAAGGGAAACTGTGGTTGGGATGCATTGTATGAGAGAAGAATCTATTTTTGCCAAAAAAAATTGTTCATACGCATGCATACACACACACACACACACACACACACACACACACAAAAGAAAACAATGTAGATGAAAGCACACATAAAAACACATAATACAAATATTTTTTAACAATATGCTTTGGAAATAAAAAGTTGAATGTTTATGGCTATGTAGCATATAACTGAATTTACACTGATGGGGTTAGTTTAAATTAATTAGGCTTCATATATCATCTATAATATCAGAAGTACAAATAGGTTGTTCACCTGCTTTCCTTTTTAATTTGCTGTTTTATAAGTAACCTTAGAAAAGCTAATTGCAATATTTCCTAGACAGGATTATTGTGGAAATAAAATGAAAGTATATATTTACCATTCAATACACTTTATAGCATAAAACATGAGTTAAGAAGCATCAGTATATGATTCATGATGCTAGGCTAATTTTTATGAAAACCTAGACTAAATTATTTTTTTAAATGAATTGGATCTCATAATAAGGTAACCACTGATTGGCCTTCTAGAATACATGAAAAATGTTATTGGTATTTTATCATACCTCTCATATCTGTGTTCCTCTTTGAACTCTATTGTCATAGAGGGTCTAGATGTGATATTTTAAAACTACTATTTATAATTCATAGTTATAAAAGGAAAAGATTATTTTCTATAGTCTTAGCAGTAACCTGTGAAGGATTATTGTCAGGCCAATCATGAAGGCCAAAAAAATGCAATTGTCATGGTTTCATTTAATAAAGGAAATATACTTGATAAATGAAAATACAAGTAACTACAGTTAGAACTTATTACTATAATGATTATCTTCAGCATGATTCAAATTTACTTTAAAAACTCTTGACTTTTTTCTTCAGTAGTTCATATTCTGTAATTTTTGTCTAGTATATCATGCTATACTTTGTAGCTTAAACTTATGAGTTAGATAAAATGTGTTTTGTTCAACAAATTAGGTAATATCTGCATACTGACATTTTACGAATGTATTCAAGGTTACCTAAAAAGTTGGTTGAGATGCGTTTTAGGAAGTAATCACCATGGAAAAACTACATTTATTCAAATGTGCACTGTTAATAAATATTTAATTTAGAACCTTAGTCCTGGAATAAAAATGATCATTAATAATTAAAAAGAAATAGAATTACCATATGACCCAGATATATCCAATATATACTCAAAGGACCTTTTATCTTACTACAGAGATACTTGCAGATCCATGTTTATTGCCACTTTATTCATAAGAGCCAAAAATTGGAAACAGTCTATATGTCCGTCAACTGACCAATAATGGAAATGTGGTCTATAAGCACAATGGAATATTATTTATCCATAAAGGAAAATGATATCATAAAATTTGAAAAGAAATGGGACTGGAAAAATTGCACTGAGTAAGGTCAGTCAGGCTCCAGAAGACAAATAATACATATTCTCTTTTATATGTCTATGCTAGATTCAATCCTTGTGTTTCACAGGTTTAGTGTGAAGTACGTGCAAGAGTCAGGAAAGTAGCAATGGGCCTGCATTTGTAAGTAAAGGCTATATAGTGGGTATAACCAACTGCTCTCTTAGTTGAATTTGAGACATGCTCCATGGAAAGGAATTCATGCCTGGTACTGTAAACATGGTCAATCCCCACATTTGGGGAAGCAATTCGCCCTAGATGAGAACTTATTGGCACTGTTTTGCCAATAGTCATACTGTCAAACCACTTTCTAGCTATTTGTTTTTCTGTTTATAGAGACAACATTTTTACTTCAGAGGATAAAGCTTAATGCAAACACAAATAACTGTGCAAAATTTTGACAATATGGAATATGAGTGCTCAGCCACAGATGGAATATCTACGCACCCACACATTCAATGCAGGTTCAGGGTACACTGAAGAAAAAGGAAGAATGTAAGTGCCAGAAGATCGAATGATATAAAATGCTGGCCTCCAGATATGGCATGGCTATTACATACCATGAATGCTTAGCAGCTGTGCTTATGAACACAAAATATCTACAGGGTCAAGAGAGTTAAAAACACTAGAATGGAGAAGGAGAGGATACGAAGGCTCACCCCTATCTGAAGAGCTAGTGATAATTGATGGCTGCAGAGGGAGGGATACTCACTTTTCTTTGCGGGAAATGGTACCCATTGATAGGGTGCCTGGGCCCCAGTGGTTGGCCCTATATATCTCCAAGATTCCTTTCCTATTACTAATGTTCTGTAGGGTAATTTTGCATTTCCCTTTTCTGTTCTGTTCCAGGATCCCATCTGGGGTACCAAGTACACACAAACACACACACACACACACACACACACACACACACACACACACCTTTGGTTTCTCTATACAATGACAGTTTCACATTTCTTGTTTTTGACAACAATGAGAGTTTTGAGGAACATTAACCAGGCATATTGTGCAATATCTTTCAAATTAATTTTGTCTGATTTTCTCATATCACAATTAGACAGCAGTATTAATTTATGGAGAAAAAAGCCACAGACTTAACAGATTCATTTTTTTCTTGTTTTAAGGACAAGAATGACTTTTAAGCTCTTTATCGGCCACATCTGAAACTGATAAATTTTAAGTAAATTCTAAGACATGAAAATGATTAATATTGTGTGTAAGTAGAGATTAGAGATCAGTACACCTAATAGATCCTTCTCTTTTTGTCAAATATCCAGTTCATAAGTGTGTGAAGAATGGACAGTTGACCTTAAAAATGTTTTTATTATATTTCACTTATTGTGTGTTATGTATATGGGTAAATATGTGTCATGACATGCAAATGTAGGTCAGATGATAACTTATAGGAGTGTTTCTCTCCTTCCACCATGTGTATCCCAGAAATCAAATTCAGGTCCTCAGGTTTAGAAGCCCTTATTAGCCCATCCACTTCACCAACCCAACAGCTGACATTTTGGGGTAAGAGCCACTTATTTGACTGGGTTTCCCTGATACTTTTTGTTATCTTAATTAACTTTCATATACATGAAGAGCTGTAATGGTGGAAAACATTTTAGGCTTGAAAGGGAATTATCTGGTTCCAAAAAAGTAAAAACCTTCGAAGACAGTGTATCATAGAAAGAAGCATAATTGATACCAAAAACTAGTATTTAATTACCTGTTATGCAATATTTATAACACAGTTGGATAATTTATAGTAATGCCTCATGTAAGAACTTATGCTTTTTGTAACTTTGCCAGATTTAATTTCATAAAGGAGAATATAGCAGAAAAAGTAAGATAAATGTCCCAAACAAAGCCTACATCAAGGTATATTTTATTTAAAATTAAGATCATCAAAATTAAAGAGAAAATGAGAAAATCTTGAAATAATTCAGAGGAGAATATAAACATCTTACCTAATGAGAAGCAAAGATAAGATTTCTCAAATACCACATAAGCAAATGTGAGAGTTGAGTAAAAGTCTTAGTGTTGAGATTAAATGTGTGTGTATGTATACATATGTATATATATATATATACATATATACCTATATACATATCCTTAGAGTTTATATTACGTTACATTGTTTTCTCTGCATATATGTATGAATGTGTACCACATGTGTGTCTTGTGCTTGCAAAAGTGAGAAAAGGTCATCAGATCCCCTGGAACTGAAGTGACGAGAGATGGTGGTGAGCTATCATGTATGTGGTGGGAACATAACCTGTGCCCTCCACGAAAGTAGTTCTCTTAGCTGCTGAACCACCTCTCTAGTCCCATCCCTAGAATTTTTATACTATGAAATATTTCCCTTCAAAGTTGAAATATATGTAGGGTATTCCAGAGAAACAAAAATGAACAGAATACACAGTAAAATTTATTTGAAGAAATGTTTAAAAATGCTTTATTTAAAAAGGGAAGTAGTATAGATGAGAAACTTGTATTAGAGATGGCTCAGTGGACAGTGGATAATAGTTCTTGCCACCAAGCATGAGGACCTGAGTTGATCCCCAGGACACATACGGGGGAAAAAGAGAATGTATTCTCACAAGTTATCTTCTGACCTTCACACGCACAAACACACACACACACACACACACACACGCAACAAAAATAGGCAAGCAAGTGCAATGCCACTGAGTTATGTCTTCCAGCCCTCTTCAAAGTTTTATTTTAAAACATGGTCTCATTAAGTGGCCCAGGTGGACATGAACTCACTCTGTAGCCTAGGCAGTCCTATAACTTTCAAATGCCCAGCCTCAGACTTCAAAGTAGGTGGATTTCAATCCTGTGCAACAAGGTACAACTTTATTTTTCTTTATTATTAATTGATCTAACCACCAGCATTTTGTTCAAAACAATACTAATAATAATATGTTTGATAATTTTAAGTAGTGAATCAGTGAAACCAATGACAGATATGATAAAAGGGATAGGGAAATTAAAATAGAAATACCTTATTACTTAGGTATTGCTACTCCTTTCAAAGCATATCATATTATTTCAAAGATATTTCTAGTACTTATAAAAGTATATTGAAAATACAGGTAACCCTTATAAACTGAATGTTCATAAAAATCTTCAGCCCTAATCAACAATGAGAATATATTTTGAATCATGTGACTAGCTGACATACTAAGATATTAAAATAGAAAAATAAATTAAAATATGATGTTTAAAAATAAACATATAATATTGAATAAATATCAAATAGATGTTATCACCTTTTTGAGTAAAATAATTATTTCCTTTAATATTTAACATAGTATTTTAACTGCAGTCATGACAAGAATATTTATGTTAGAAGTAATACAGCAAACTTGAAAATGTTTTATATATTATAGCATGAAACAGGTAAGGGAATATATTAGAAACCGTAATTTTTAGTGTATTGAAAATAGACATTAATAAAGTTGTATTTCAAGAAAAATCATGTAATGTTAAATTAAAAGGTGAAATATGTATGTGAACATGAAACTTTGAAATATATATAAATAATTTCTAAAATGTCCACTGAAAGGACCCAACTGAAATGATACTCTAGTGGCATAAGCTATAGAGAATTCAATGAACAAAATGTGATTTGGAATTTTTTTGGATAAAGGAGATATGAAGAAAGCCTCTCATATTTGTTTGTTCCAACACGCAAGTAAAATAGTCACTGGAGCCATATCAATAGGAAACAGAGTACAACTGCTGGGTTCAAATAGGTCAAATGACAAGAGACTGAACAATCTGAACATCTGGAAGACTGAAATTATTTATAAATAAATTACAATGTACTGAATACAGAAAATGAGATATACAATTTAACAGAAAAACATTTAAAAAGGAAAGAAACTCAAAAGATCTTTGTAGAAGAATAGTTGTGTAAGACTGTAAATGGAGTGGTAGAATTAGAAATATCACTTAACAGCACTCAAGGCAATACCAAAGAATACTAAAACTACAAGATTAAAAATTCCAAGCAAGAGCATATTTGCCTAGAGATAATGTAATCACTTTCTAAATAATTGATAACTAATATGAGTAAAAATGGAAATTCTATCCTATGCAATTAATCAAACCTAGTTTCCTAATCTGACTCAATGTTTCTCTTGATGTGATGAAAATGTGTTGTATATAAACTTTACTTGAATACTATTCTTGTCCAGAAAAATATTCTGAATCTCATATGTATCAGTTCTACCTTTAATAATCAAAGTCAGAAAAAGCATCCATGGACTGGTAACTAAATAGAGCCTAATATCCTCTCAAAGGGGAAGAATGAGTGTTGCCTTAGGTTGTATGATGGAAGGAGATGGCAATGATTAAATAAAAACTCAGGGGAAAACTTTAAGAGATGATAAACATATTTTCTGATTTGACTGTGGTTGCTATTTCAGGAGTGCATACATGTGACAATTTATCTCTATACAGCTTTAAATGAAGATCACGGGGGTGGACTAGGTTGTGCTGAAATAACAAAAGTTTTTAAAATGAGGCAAAATTAAAAAAATAAGTTTTTCTCTATCAAAAATAGTTAGATACATGTTCAGGCAGTGTTCCAGAGCATCCATGTCCACATGCTAGTAAGTTTTTCTATTCTGTTAGAGTTTGTGGCACTTCTATATACACATGTGTCCCTATGAGCACAAAAAAAGCATAAAAGAGAAGTGATGAGTCCTGGCGAGTGCATCCTTTGTCTACAAAGAAATATATTTCAAATTTGATTACAGTTCATTGGTCAGGAAGAGTTACATAGCAGTACCTTATTTTGATATACCAAGGAAGCAGAAACTTTCATATACCAGAGTAAAGAAAGTCTACAAATTGGTGAAAGTTACTAACTTCAACACACATAGTTAACCTCTGAAGCTGGAATGAACAGGGCTGCAATTGACACACCATATGCAGGATAAATTTGATACACTGGCCAGCCCTGTTTCATATCTTAAGTTGGAGGATCATATATATTTAAAATACATGAAATATTTCCTGTTCTATTTCATACAAAAATGTTTAAAAGAACCCTTTGGAATGTATTAATTTGGCAAGTTGACTCTGGATTTTGCCTTATTTTATTTGAGGAACATTAATGGAAGTTCAATGAAGACTATCTTGAGAGTAAACTAGAAATTAACTTACATAAACTAAAATCTAATGCCAGTCTCAAGAATTATTGGACCTTCAAGTCATTAAGCAATGTTCATAAGCTGATGCTTTAATCTGAGATTGCCTTCCTCGGACATATGTGCAGTTATCAATTTTCAGTAAACTCTTCTGGTTGTTTGAATGAGAGGTTCTTGGGCACTTGAATACTTGGTACTCAGATGACTGCACTGTTTGGGGACACTTAGGAGGTATGGCCTAATTGGAGGATGTGTATGAGTGGAAGTGAGCTTTGAGAGTTTAAAGACTCCAGTCATTTCTGGTTTTTTCACTCTGCTTCCTTTTTCCTCCTGCCACCATGCCTTCACTCTGTCACCATGCCATCTATAACCCTCTGTAACAAAAATTCAAACAAACTCTAAGTTGCCTTGGTCATGTTGTTGTATCACAGCAGTAGAAAAGTGACTAGTATAGCTTCTCTTTAAATCTGGACAAATATAATTACAAATTTACTTTTATAATAACTAAGATTATATATACTCACAGTAAGAAATAGTATAGTATTATTTATATACTTTTGTGCAGGTGTGTGTGTGTGTGTGTGTGTGTGTGTGTGTGTGTGTGTTAAATCTTGTGGTTATATATGTACCAGTTTCTAGGAGAAGCAGTAGAATTCTATGATGACACACTCTGAACCATGTTGCAACCTATGGGTGTAGTAAGAACACCTAAGTTCATGGTGTATATTTGAATATTTCTCTGATGGAAAGTTAGATGATACTAAAGAGGGAGAAATAAATGGAGCAGTAGAGAAAGGAGGTGCAAAAAAAAATCAAGAAGGGAAGGACAGAAGTAGGAAAGGAAGGATGGAGAGACTCTGCTGGTGAAATCAGCAAGAAATTACTAAAAACAACAGAACTTGTACTGTTTACACTCTGGCGTAAAGATTGTTCCATATTTTGAAAGTAACTAACATATTAAAGTACCATGACTTTCTTAACTATAAAATAAAAACCCTGCATCATGTAGTTTTCTGAACAAATAAAACACAACTGGTAAATTCATTCTTTTACCTATGGAATCTTTCATTTATTTATTTTTCCCTTTTTAATTCAATTTTTTTTATACAACATATTTTGATAATGTTTTTCCCCTCCCCCAACTCCTTCCAGAGTCCCCTCACCTCCCTGCTCACCCAAATTTATGATCTCTCACTCTCTCTTAATCATTTGTAATGATGCTTTTTTCTACTTATCCCCAAAACAGTACCTTTCAAAATAGCATAGTTTCTAAGGCCAGGTTAACTAATGCAGCCAACTGTTTCCTGTTACAGTCCTTCAATACAAAATTCCCCTTGTCACCTCCTCGTCATTGTCATCAATGTTATGACAACTTAAAGCTATTCATATCTCATGAAGTCCCTGCCCTGAACTTTCTGGTACACAAGAGACTGTACAACATATCATTTTTCATCTTTCCACAAACTGGTTATGTTGTTATGTTATGGTGCTGCCTCCTTCCTCATTTACACATTTTATGCTCTGTCTTTTAAAATTTGATTTATTTAAGTTGCTTTCTTTTATTAATAGGATTTAAAAACCAAATGTGACTATTATGACACATAAATACCATTTCATTAATCTAATGCCAAAGAAATAATAAAGCTGTAAATTTTCTTGGGGTCTGTTGTTATGGAAAAATCAATAGAGACAGAAAGATTCTTAAGCAAAAAAATAACAATCTGTGATTGCTGCAAATTATCTTTTTGAAAAGTTTTGGGCTCACTAACTTCTCAATAGTTATTTGGTGAACATAATTCAATATCGGAAAAGGTGTCTTATTATCTGACCCTATATCACCTGTTTCAAACATTTCCTTAATATATTGGCAAAGAAAAGAACAGCAGTTAAAAACAACAAATGTGAGCTGAGCACTCATTTACTTGGTAATGATCCCTCAGCATTTCTGTGAGTTTGGTTAGTGGTATCAGACAAGAGTATCTATCTACAGAATTTAATAATTACAAATTAATAAACATCTACTTTCTCAACAACACTTTCATAATTTTAATTTGCACTTGTGAAGAGATGATTATTTCTTTGGTCCTTTAAAAATTTATATTGATTATTTGACTTGATAATTTCCCACATGTATCCAATGTATTCTGGTTACTACCTCACCCCCATCCTCTTTTATCTTCATCCCATTACTACCAAATCCCCTGCGTCATTCATCAACAATCTCTGTCCAAGATTCTCGACATCTAGTTTTCTTTTTTAAATTCTTTTATTAAGATTTTTTTATCCATTTTACATACCAACCACAGATCCTCCTCCTTCCCCCCCAGCATTCCGCCCACAGCCCACCCCCCATTTCCTCTTCCAACAAGGCAAGGACTCCCAAGGGGATTCAGCAGAGCCTGATACATTCAGCTGAGGCAGGTCCAAGCCTCTCCCCCTGCGTCAAGGGTGTGCAAGGTGTCCCACAATAGGTAGTGGGCTCCAAAAAGCCAGCTCACTGGTTTTCTTTTAAACTAATATCTTTGTGTCTTCTAGGCTGCATGTCACACATATGCCCTCATTCCAATAATAGTGTGTAGATGGAAGTTTCTGTCCTGCCTGGTCCCATAGCTGTTCAGTCCCGAATAAACACACAAAGGCTTATATTAATTATAAACTGTTTGGCCTATTGCACAGGCTTATAACTAATTAGCTCTTTTGCTATTTTTTATAAGCAAGTCTGCAGAATGTAGAAATCAGTCTTTTTCTTAGGTTGCACATATTCATAGATCTTATATTTAGTTTAATTTTGTCATAAAGAAAACATTAATTTTACATAGGTAAATTTACTCGTTTTACTAATAATAATGAATAATGTGTATTTTGTAGAATAGCCTATCTCAGATCAATATTCCATTATTTTATGTTAAGTGTTTTTGTTTCATTGTGACCAAAAGTATTGCTCCAATTTAAATTTACTACATTATTTGAATTAACCTTGGATCCAAATTGCATTTTAACAATAAACTTTCAATTCTGCTAAAATTAGTTGGAATGCAAAAAAATTCCCAACCTTTATTATTTATTCATAAAATTGCCCTGGCTTCTCATGTATGTTAATTTTTCATTTTGACATTTGAATCAACTTATAATAATCTGAAAAGGAATCATGGCCTTTTGTTAAATTTTGAAAAATACATTAAATATTTACATTATTTTATCTTTATGAAGAAATTCTATCAGAACAATGTTGAATCTTCACTTCTATTGCAGAGATGGCTCAGAAAGTAAAGGTGTTTGCTGTGAAGCCTGATGACCAAAGTTCAATGCCTGGTACACAGGGTAGAAGGAAAGAACTAATACCCACAATTTGTCCTTGACCTACACACTCATGCCATGCCACATGACACTTGCCCATATGTAATACATAAACATGAATTAATTTAAGTAAAACATTATTTTATTGATTCCTCTTTAAAGTGCAACAAAAATTTGCAAAACTATTACTTGATAATTCATATTTTTGTTAACTTATTCCTATGAACATAGTTGCTCTTCTTGCTATCATACACAGGATATCATTCTCCAATTTTCAAGTTTACATTATTACTATCAAATAGAAGCTTTTTATGCATATTTCAGTTAGATATGTTATTTTATTTTCTCCTTTTTATTTATTTATTTTGTTTTTACATCCAGACCAACATTTTCTCTCCCTCCTCTCCTCCCAGCCTCTCCCATCTCCCCATTCACTCTTCTGCCTGTTTCTCTTCAGAAAAGAGCAAGCTTCCCATGATGTCAGCCATCCATGGTATATCAAGTTTCAGTGAGACTAGGCACCTACTCTCCTATTAAAGCTTGAAGAAGTAATATGGTAGGAGGAATGAGT
Organism: Neotoma lepida; assembly: GCA_001675575.1. Lineage (NCBI taxonomy): Eukaryota > Metazoa > Chordata > Mammalia > Rodentia > Cricetidae > Neotoma > Neotoma lepida. The sequence goes on from LZPO01107918.1 coordinate 76,541, forward strand.
CCTAAATGTGGGCAACAAAGGCAAAAAAAGCAGATACGGTTGTGCTTGCCTTTAATCTCATCACTTAGGAGGCAGAAGCAAGAGAGCTCCATGAATTTGATCTGCACAGGGATTTTTAGGCCAGCCAGGGTTATATAGTGTGACTCTACATCAAAATAGAAATCAAAAGAAAAGGAAAATGAAGAGCTTAGTAGTACTTTATGAGGAAACATTGTGATGAGAATTTGAACAAATGTAATCACTGTGAGAATCATTGGCTGTGTCTATGAAACTGAAGAGCATGTTCATGTGACAAGTTCCCATTTTAGTGATATCAGGCCTATAGAGGAATGTATACTGAAAAATGCAAGAAAAAAACAGAACTATCCATCAGAGGTAAAGAAACAAGTGTGCTATGTTTCAACAATGTCCTACATCACTGAGTAAGAATCAGGTTCGTTTATTGTACAGATAGACATTTAAGTGCAGAAGTAATGACAAGATACTTTCATTTGTTTATAGTAGGGGAGGCAAAAATAGATTTGGACTATCCAAAACCTCAGTAAAACTACTTGCTACTAGGAAGTAGAACTATAAGTTTTGATCTCTGCTGAGTGATCAGGAATTTATTTCTCATTGGATACAATTTTTATCATTTATATGTTGTACTTATTATTTATGTTGTCATTTAAAAAAGAATCATAAATTATATTATAGTCATATTATATAGAGAAACAGAAAAAGGGAAAACTATTAGAGTAGCTAATAATCTTAAATATTTGACAAAATAGTACAGTAGGAACAAGACAAGGAAATCTTTGATTCATTACAATTTCTGCATCATTTAATAAATTCCATATATAATTAGATAATTGATATATTAACCAAGAAGAAAACATCAACAGAATGTCACACAAAATTTGTTTCAAAGTTGAGTAATATGATCTTAGAAAGTGTAAAATGAAGTATTTGTTGAAGATTATAATCACTAAATTCAGACAAAGCAGTTATTAGTGGTTTGAGTTTTCTAAAACTAGTTTGCACATCATTAATGTCATATCTTTTGTCTTATTCTGTAAATTATCAACAAATTAAATTTCGTGTGAGACTCCTAACATTAAGAGTAGGGGCTGTCTCTGACACTTGATCAGTCCCATGCAGGCTCCCTGAAGACCAAGTTACACAACTATGACATATATGAAGAGGGCCTAGATCAGTCCCATGCAGGCTCCCTGGTTGTTGGTTAAGTCTCCCTTTTTGTTTCTGATTTTGTTAATTTGGATATTCTCTCTGTTTTCTAGTTAGTTTGGATAAGGGTTGTTCTATCTTGCTGATTTTCTCAAAGAACCAACTCATTGTTTCATTGATACTTTGTATTGTTTTCTTTGTTTCTATTTCATTGACTTCAGCCCTGAATTTGATTATTTCCTGTCATCTACTTCTCTTGGGTGTGTTTGTGTCTTTTTGTTCTAGAGCTTTCAGGTGTGCTGTTATGTCACTGGTATGAGAATTCTCTAATTTATGTAGGCACTTAGTACTACAAACTTTCCTCTTAGCTCCACTTTCATTGAATCCCATAAGTTTGTGCATCAGTTTCATTGAATTCTAGGAAATCTTTAATTTGTTTCTTTATTTCTTCCTTGACCCAATGGTAATTCAATACAGAGCTGTTCAGTTTCCATGAGTTTGTAGTCTTTCCGTCATTTCTGTTATTGAAATCTAGTTTTAATTCATGATGGTCTGATAAGATACAGCAGGTTATTTAAGTTTTATTATATCTGTTGAGACTTGCTTTGTGACTGAGTATGTGGTCAATTTTGGAGAAAGTTCCATGAGGTGCTGAGAAAAAGGTATATTCCTTTTTGTTTGGGTGAAAAGTTCTGTAGCTATCTTTTAGGTCCATTTAGTTTATTATATCTGTTAGTTTCAGTATTTTTCAGTTTAGTTTTTTCTGGATGACCTGTCCATTAGTGAGAGTGGAGTATTGAAGTCTCCTACTATTGATGTGTAAGGGTCAGTGTGTGATTTAAGCTTTAGTAATGTTTCTTTTACAAATATAGTTGTCCTTGTGTTTGAGGCATAGATGTTCAGAATTGAGACATCATCTTGGATTTTTTCCTTTGATGAGTATGAAATGTCCTTCTATATCTCTTTTGATTAGTTTTGGTTGGAAGTGTATTCTGTTAGATATTGGGATAGATAACGTTAGCTTGTTTCTTATGTCTATTTGCTTGGGAAACCTTTTTCTAACTCTTTACTCTGAGGCAATTCTACCTTCGATGTTGAGGTGAGTTTCTTGCTTGCACTTTCAAAACTCTTGTCTGCCTCAACCATCCAACACCTCTGCCTCCAAACCTAGTGTTCATACTCACTCAAGTCCCTAGAGGCTTTAGTTCCTTCTCTCCATTTTGGGAGGAGGAATCTGCAAAGGCTGATACACAAGAAGTGCAAATATTTGCTGATGATAGAGTGGACCTAAGAAGCAAGGTGGTGTACCTATTTTAATTTCTGACAAAAATAGACTTCAAACCAAAACTAATCAAAAGAGATGGGGGTGGATCCTACATACTCATCAAAGGAAAAATCCAACAAAAAGACATTTAAATTCTTAACATCTATGCCCCAAACACATGAGCAACCACATTTGTAGAAAAATCTCTACTACAGCTTAAATCACACATTGACCCTCACACACTATTCTTCACAGAACCTGAAAGTACAAGTTTTAGCTTCATATGGAAACACACACACACACACACACAAAAAAAACCCAGGATAGCAAAAACAGTCCTGAGTAATAAACGAACTAACTGCCGGAAGTCTCATCATCCCCAATCTCAAACTGCAATACAATGCTATAGTAATAATAACAGCATGAGTCTGGCACAAAAATGGACACACTGCTCAGTGGAATAGAATTGAAGACCCCAAAAGAATGAAGTCCACACACCTACAGACACCTGACTTTTTTAGAAAGAAGCCAGATTATACATGCCTGAAAAAGAGCAGCATCTTTAAGAAATGGTGCTGGTCAAACTGGATGGCTGCATGTAAAAGAAGACAAATTGATCCATACATATTAGTATGTCTGCACAAAATTCAACTCCAAATGGGTTAAAGACCTCAATGTAAGGCCAAATACACTGATTCTGATAGAAGAGAAAGTGGGGAATAGCCTTGAATCATTGGCACATGAAAAGACAGTCTGAACAGAACGTTGTAAACACGGGCACTAAAATCAACAATTAATAAATGGGACCACATGAAACTTAAAAGTTTCTGTGTGTCAAAGGACACCATCATATGAAAAAAGTGGCAGGCTACAGAATGGGAAAAGATTTTTTTTTGTCCAACTACACATCCAATAGAGGGCTAATATCCAAAACATATAAAGAACTGAAAAAAAATCCCTGAACATCAAAAACCAAATAGCCCAATTAAAACGCGGGTACAGATCTAAACAGAGAATTCTTAAAAGAGGAAACTCAAATGGCTGAGAAGCACTTAATGAAATGTTCAATATCCTTAGTCATCAGGGAAATGCAAATCAAAACTACTTTGAGATTTCATCTTACACCTGTCAGAATGGCTAAGATCAATAACACAAGTGACAGCTCATGCTGAAGAGGATGTGGATCAAGGGAAACACTCCTCCATTGCTGGTGGGAGTGCAAACTTGTACAGCCATTATGGAAATCAGTGCAGTGGCCCCTGAGGAATATTGGAATAGACTTACTTCAAGATCCAGCTGTATCACTCTTAAGAGCAGTTTCCATGCCCAGCAGTAGATGACCAACACAAAATGACCTCAGTGGCATCTTTGGAGTTTCTTTGTCTCATAATATTGTGTTATGGCCTTTTTAAAAAATTATTCTTATAGGTCCTTTGCCTATGCATTATGGCTTCTTGTTTTGTGTGTTTATGGGATTTCTATGTGTTTCAAAGACTATGTCTCTACATCTATATATGCTTCTCATGTTATTTTTTTTTTTGCTCTTTTTCTTTTGTTTGGTTTCTTTCTCCTGTTCAGACTTGTTTATATAGTTTTATCTTATTATTATTTCTTAGAAGCCTGTTTGTTTTCTAAGGAGGGATAGAACGTATGTGAATCTGGATGGGAGGGAAGTGGGGAAGGAACTGGGGGGAGTTGGGGGATGGGGATCATAATAAGAATGTTTGATATGACAAAGATCTATTTTCCGTAAAAGAAAAGAATTAAAATTAAAAGAGAAAGGAAAATTGATTGATGTTTTGTACCTCCGAGGACTCTGCTGATTCCCTGAAGACAGCTTGTTTTCTCCTTAGTCCTTAGACCAAATATAACACATTGTCCTTGAGACTGTACATCATGAAAAAGAAAATATCAAAGATATTTCCACAGAAATTAATATGGGTACTCTAGTTTTCATATTCAATTAAGCAATTGATCTCAGTTGTCTCACCTGATAGGAACACAATCCTAGTAAAACGTAAGATAGAGGCTAGAATAAGAGCTATAAATTCCATATCAATCAGCGAATTTTTTATTTCTGCATTTTTTCCTGACATATGGATTGAAGTTTGTAAAAATCATATGCTTTTGATTTGTATGAATATGCACATGTAATGTTCCATTTTCAGTGGATTCATTTTCTGCTATTTCAATTATCTGTGTTCAGCTGTGGCATGGAAAATGAAATGAAATTCCACATAGTTCATAGTAGTTCATAAATTTTAAATTGGGAACCTTTTTCAGAGTCATTTAAAAAATCTTGCACCACTCTGCTCCATCTAGCCCAGGATGTCAGTCATCCTGGTGTGTGGAGTGTGGTTGGTATTAACTTTCATTTTCCTGGTGATTAATGATATTGTGCATTTTCAAGCATCTATTAGACATTTATGACTTTTTTATTCATATTTGTTTATCTTTATTTTTTAACTTTTTATTGATTCTTTGTGGGTTCTACAACATGCATTCTGTTCCCATGCATCCCGATTTCATTCATCCCTCCATATTCACCTTCTGCCCTTACAACTTACCCTGCAAAATAAAATAAAATAAAACTGAAAAGAAAAAATATCATCCTGGAAGCTGTAGTGTGACACAGTGAGTCACACAGTACACCCCTTAGTTCATACATCTTTACTTGCAAATGTTCCTTGCAATGAGTCATTGGTTTTGTTCGAAGTCTTTGGTTTCTTCTACACTATCAATACTAGGCTGTCTCTGAGTCTCTTCTTGGATATCCTGTTGTTGTCCTGTGTCACGGAGATTCGGCAGCTTTGGATCTGCAGGACTGGCCCCTTCACATACTCCCATAGATCATACATGGTGTGGATATTTGCATGGGCCAACATAGCTCTGGTTCTGGGCCTGGGTAGTTGCTGGGTTGGTCAGCCCAGAAGCTCTCCCTCATTCTCACCAGCTCTCCAGTGCTGCCCCAGCTCAATCACCCAATGCAGCTGGCAGCAAGGTATTGGGCGTATTCTTTTAAGAAATATCTTTGAGTCTTTTGCTCATGTTTTACTTGGTTTGTCTTTTTTTGCTTCTAAGTTGTTTGAAATCCTCATTTTATATAAACTGTAACAAAACAAAATCAATAACATGTTGAGAAGATCACTCAGCATGATCATTTGTGATTCACTTATACCTGAAATACAAGGATAATTCAATATTTGCAAGCCAATAAATGAGGTATAGTAGTAGAATGAAGGACAGAAGTCATAGGACTATTTCAGTGGCTTCATAAAAAGAATTTGACAAAATATTCAAATCAGGTTTAGAAGAAATACACCTTAAGATGATAAATGTAATATATTACAAGATAACAGCTAACAATAGCATGCTCGATTACTTCAGAATAAGTAATAGACATGAAATTCCACTATAGCAAATGCATTTTACTTAATAACAGATGTTATCATGAGAGCAACCAGGAAGAGAAAAGAGAGGAAAGGGTATCTAAATCATCAAACAAATTGGAATTGTTTCTTTTTACAGTGTGATTTATGGAAAGCTTTAAACACTGAAAGTCTATTAAAACTAACAAATTCAGTCAAGTTTTGGAATAAAAAAATCACCCACAATTCTGATATGATGATATACACCTGTAACCCCAGCATTTAATAGTTTAAAGCAGGATTGAAAATTTGAGGCAAACTCAAGCACCAAAACACAGGCTGACTTTGTATTATATCTTTAAAACCCAAGGGCTGGCTGGGCGGTGGTGGCGCACGCCTTTAATCCCAGCACTCAGGAGGCAGAGGCAGGCAGATCTCTGTGAGTTTGAGGACAGCCTGGGCTACCGATTGAGTTCCAGGAAGGGCACCAAAGCTATACAGAGAAGCCCTGTCTCGAAAAAAGAAAAAGAAAAAGAAAAAACAAACAAACAAACAAACAAACAAAAAAACCCCAAGGGCTGAGTATATAGCTCTATAATAGAACGTTTGCCTAGGACGCATAAGGTCTTGAGCTCAATTCCTAGAATCATGCACACAAACACAAATCAACGTACAAAAAATTCGAACTGTTTTTGATATACAAACAACAAACCATCTGAAAAAGAAAACAATACAATTTACAATAGCTATGAAAGTTAAATAAAAAGGCAAAAGACAAAAAAACGACAAAAAAAGGTAAAAGACCCCTACACCGTAAAATCTTCAACTATTGCAGCAAAAAATAAAAAAGGCACAAATAAAGGAAAAGATATTCCATGATTATAGACTGGTAAATTAATATTTTCAAAATTCCCATGGGGGCTAGGTACTTAATGCTAGTGTACTTGCTGACTATATATAAGGCACTGAGTTCAATACACAGAAATGGAAAATGGAAAGAGTTCCTTGAGATCTACACATGCAATTCATTTTTCCATCAAAATCCTAATGACGTTTTTCATGGAATTAAAAAGTCTATCCACAAAAGATTATGAATGACAAAGCAAATAATGAAATGTCAGTGGCATAAAAATAAACATAAAAAAATTTAAACAAATTGACCAGAATGAAGCCCAGAAATAAAACTTTGTGTTTAGGATGAAGTTGCCGAAAACAATGAAAAAAGTTTCTTCAGTAAATCATGCTGAGAAATGATCTCTGCTAGCAGATAAATGAAACTTGAATCTTATTTCAACTCATATATAAAAATGAAGTCAAAACAGATTCTATATAATACTTGAATGTCTCTTCAAGGAAGAGAACTTCAGGAAAGTTTCTGGGTTTTAGTGTTGGCACTGATTTTTAGACATGGCATGAAAAGTACAGACAAAAGCAAAAATAAACAAGTGGGATCACATGAAATTTAAAAGTCCTTTCACAAGTTATGAAACAATAAACAGTGAAGAGACAACCAATGAAAAAGGAGTATATGTGTTGTGTTCATTAAAGAACACAATGAGTTAAACCTTTGAAGGGCTATAATTAATTTTCAATCTAAAATTTACTTTCCAAAATGCTTCCAGGTCTTCATATTTCAGATACATTTGTTTCAGTAGTTAAAAGTGATAACATAATAGGGAATCTCAATAAACCAAACAATTTTCATGTTGAAGGGCGTATATATTCACAAAGCCTCAGGTCTTTAATATTGTTACACCACTTTTCACAGGATGTCTGCACAATTATTTTATCAAAAGAAAATAAAAACAATCTTCATATTTTAAAAAGAGTTTATTTCAATAGATTTACTATATTTACATGTTATTATGTCCTACGGTTGATATTTCTTTCCTCATGTTATGAGATTTAGACAGGGCATAATGCAATTTAAATTTTTCTTATAAATTCTATAATCCATTGCCCAACAACTAGAATGGAGTGATTAAATTTATTTTTATTTTCTACAATGTATGTACAAGATTTTAAAATTCAAGTGTCAAAAAAACCTTTTCAGACATAATGTCTGCAACTATTTCTGCCCATGTGCATTTTACTATGAACTAATTTCACAAACATTTTGTATTCAAGGTGTTATAGTTATGTGTTTGACTCTGAATGATATACTTTGACACTGCTAAGCTTCAGTGTATGAAATTTGATGAATCACCTCAATTATTTGATATTCTTTCATTTTAAAGACAATTATACATACAAATAGTTTAACATATACAGTAAGCTGCCAAAAAATTAGTTTTTACTGTTAGCTCTTTTGATTTATATAGCATTGTTCTTTTACCCCACTGAACTATTTCAGTGATGTCTTGGCAGAGTGTTTGACAAGATGGCTTGTGATTCACAGTGTTGGGAAAGATGCTTCAAGCGTAACTTACTCACTGATGCGTTTGCTGATGATTAAGGATGTTTGACAAACTGTGTCTTGACTGTGATGCAACCTACAGGCATTTCCTTTGTGAGAAGCAAATGACAACATCTCTAACAGTAAAAAGGCAACATGGTGCCTGTGTTTCCCCAACAGTATAGCTTCATGACTAACCCTCATGGGTCACAGAAAATGACACTCAATTCAGAGCATATAAACACTCAGTTTTCCCCGGGAAAAATCTAAAGCAGATAGGCCAATATAGGAAGCACAGTGGAGGAATATAAAAGCTGCTATTGGGCTCTGGAAAATTATATGTTATCTCAGCTGCTAATTATAGGTTTTGTGCCTTTTGTTTTAATTCCAGAGATGTGCAGAAGTAGAACCCTATATTATGCTCATCCAGCATCAATCTATGAACATCCCAATTACATGTTGTTTGTTTGTAGGAAGTCAGGTTGAACTAAGTAAGGAACGTTTACCAGTAATATGTCACTGGATATAAAAGGAGATGCATCCCAAAAGCATGATATCCCTGGGCTCCATGGAAGTTTTCCTGATTTTATGTCTTCATAACTGCCCAAATTAGGTCCTAAATATGAGCAAGTTTTTGGAGAACATTTACAGTCAAGAGCAACTATTATTTTGCATTTACAAAACTTCTAGTATGTAATTGCTAAGATTTAAGAAATAAGTCTAGATTTTCATTTTATTGGCCTAAACAGTCTTCAGATATATTTTAAATCATTTTAATTTCTAATGGGTATCTGAGGTCTAACTCATTAAATAACAAAATGAATAATTTCCAATACTGCTTCCTAAATGTGTGAAAATATTTTAGAGAGTCAAAGAGGAGAACACATTTTCCCAACCATATGCTCTCTTTAACATCTGTTGAAGCATTAGCCTTTTAATGTGAAAATCTGTTGTAGGTTGAAATGTAAACCTCATTAGCAATAGAAATGTTTTGTCCGGTTTAAAAAAAAAAAAGGTAAGTTAATGTGTTTACTGATTTAAAGCATCAATGAAAACGGTTGCCAGGAAAATTAATGAAGTATGATTCAATAACTAGATAAACCCAAGTTTTCCAAGTTATTTTAATGAATTTTACAGCACTTACATTTGTCATAATAAAGTTATCTGTTTTATGCTTTCCGTATGTGGCTTTGTGTGTGGGGGCTGCATGAATGTGAGTATCCAGGTGCCAGTGGGCAGTGGGAGCACATATGAAGCTAAAGGAGGGCAATGGTGCCTTCCTGTGTCACTGAACTACAACCTCACTAACTTTACAAGCCTGGATGCCCTACGAATTCCTGGGATCCACCTGTCTCTGCCTCCCCAGTGCTGACTTTACAGGTATGTGCAGCCATATTGAGCATTTTTCAAAATTTTGTTTTATGTGCGTGAGTATTTTGCCTATGCATATGTCTGTGCATCACATGAATGCCTGGTGGCCCCTGGAGGTCAGAAGGGTCACCAGATTGCCTTGTACTGGCATTGTGTGCGTGCTGGGAATTGAATATGAGTTCTCTGGAAGAACACCCAGTGCTCTTTACTTTACTCTCCAGCCCTCATACCTACCTTTTATCTCAGTGCTGCAGATTCTAACTCTGGTCTTCATGCATGTACAATAAGCACTTCTACATACTGAACCATCTTGCCAGTCCAAAATCAAGTTACCTAAAAATAATCTATAAAACTCTCTAATTCATCAAATTAATATAATCTGTAACACTGGGATGTCTATTATGTTCCATTGTGTTATGTTATTCCTAGTGTTATACATTGAGTACTATATACTTCATGTATAGTTGTAGGTTTATTTGTAAGACTTACCATTTTATATCTTTATATTTCATAATTATTAAAAATGCCATTTTTCTATTCGTTTATTTTATTTTTTGAGATTGTAATATAATTGCAACATTTCTCCCTTTCCTTTCCTCCCTCCAGTCTCTTTCTTGTTAAAAACGACAGGAATATATTTCTGTAGGATTTGTATTTTTAATATATATATATATATAGTTTAATATGGCATTCAAATTTCCTTTGTTTTATTTTTAATCATGTGCATATGTGTGTATCTATATGTGGGTATGTGATCATGAGTGCTAATAACTGCAGAGTCCAGAAGAGGGTGTCTGATTCACTGGAGCTAGAGTTACATGTGGTTGTAGGTGACAGGAAGCAAACTCAGGTTTTCTGTAAGAGCAGTATGTGCTCTTGATTGCTGAGTCATCACTCTGGCCCTAGATCTCCTATCTCATCCACCTTGTCATGGGATCTTGCTCAGTAGCCCAGGTTAGTCTGAAACTCACAGCTTCTACTTCAGGTCCCAAAAGGTATAATTGTGAGCATTCAGCATTACAGCCTTTTCTCCTGACTGCTTGCAAATCATGTTGCTTTCTAAAATGTTGAGGTCATAAATACCATATGAGTATTTTTGCTCAGAATACATTCCTGATTTAGTTCATTCCTACCTCATTGTTCTAAGGATTCTTAATTTCACAGCCAGTCTATATAGCATGTTCTCTTGCTTAAAATTTTTGATAAACAGTGCTACTGCATTAATTGAATCATGACCTAAACTTCAAGGAAGAAAAAGGCCAGATTTAACTTTGCTGAGTCCACATTATGAAAAAGTAGATAAAGCAGGCTGTAGAGGAAGGCGTTAAGTAAACTTCAAGTGGTAAATCTTGTGACAGAGAAACTCTGACTTTCTAGTTAAAGAAAAGCCAATAGCATCCAGATTCTTCTACCTGTGTGAAAATGATCTAATATAATCTGAGACCAGATGAATGATTTTATTTTTGCATTTAATTACTTTGACTGTGGACATCATTTAAATAAGCATTACTCGAGTAATATTTAATAACATTTATTCTACCACATTTCTTGAAAGAAAAGTCCTATGGCAAAAAATAAATTGTAGAAATCTTGCTTTTTTTTCTGAAGATTTATAGAAAAACAATGATTCATTTTTAACAGAGTATGTCCTAGACATATTTCAAACATTTTTATTTAATTTTCATGTGTATGAATGGTTTGCCTGTCTATATGTATTTACACCATATGTGTTTCTGGTGCCCCCAGAGGTCAGAAGAGGGCATCAAATCTCCTAGAACTGGACTTAGAGACAGTTGTGAGCTGCCATGTGACTCTGTGAATTGATCCTGAGTCTTATGGAAGGGGAACCAGACTCTTAACCACTAAGCCACCTCTTTAGCCTTTGAGATATTATCCAATTATTTTTTTCTGTGTCTACTATGGCTATTAATGTGAAGAATAACGTTTTGAATATACAATGGGAAATTCTATGTTACAGCAGTGGTTTCCAGTTTTCTTTCCAATTGAGATCTCCTATTACAGTTTTCCACATAGACCTCCTTGTTTGAAAATTATTTTCCCTGGTGTCATTAAAAATTTTTGTTCACAGACTACTGTTATATTTTTTGAAGTATTGGGAGGTGCAAGTTCCCAAAACCCTCATTAATCTTTACAGAGATTTCTTGAGTTGCAGATTTAAAATGGAAAATTATTATTTTAAGAAGAAATTGAGTGTTAAATAGATTCTATTCATTTCTGTCATTTTAAGTCGTTTATCCTTTAAAAAAATATTATTACATTCTCAGCATGTTTTGCTAAGCTCCTAGAGACATAGAAAGAATGCAACTTATTATTTGACTGAGAATCCTCTAGGGATCCTCCTGTTCTCAGGAGGCACATGAATATGTACAATACAAGTTCCATGTTCATCTTCATTAGATAATTCATATTCTTGTGTCTCCTTCTTATAACCTGGTCTGGTTTCAGGGCATCTGGCATATGCAAATTTCATTCAAATTATCAAGACAATTTTTTATTGTATCAATTATATGAAGTTTAAAGGGAAATGTTTATTTGGATTTGAACACAATTACTACATGTTACAATTTCTCTGGCTTAGTTTGAGAATAGAGATGAGATTTTTAAAATATGAAACAATAAGACATTAACAAATATTAAATGTTACACTTTGCTAAAACATTTATTTTTAACCTTTTTATTTATAATTATACAAGCTTCCCAAGAATCATTGAAACTTACTATGAGGAATATTTAATTATCTGAAGCTACACATAACATATAAGTGGAAAATATTACATATATTCCATTTCTAATATGTAGGCGAAAGTTTGTCCAGTCCCGCCTGGCTCCCATGGCTGCTTAGACCCAAGTAAACACACAGAGGCTTATATTATTTTTAAACTATGGCCATGGCAGGCTTCTCACTAGCTAGCTGTTACATCTTAAATTAACCCATTTTATAAGCTTGTTTAAAATATTTTACATTGGTATAGATTTTAGTTTATTGATACAAATTTAAAGTTAATTTTGTTATACTTTATGTATAGTTCTACTCTTGTTTAAGGTATTATGTTTAACTCATTTAAATTATAATGGATAATTAAGAAATACAGATTAATAATCTTCTATGATATTCAAACTTATAGTCATGTTAGTTAAGTTTTCTAGATATACATAGATATATTTCAATTAGATAGGTAATCTTCAAATATTTCAAAGACCTACAAAATATGACATTTAAAATGTTTTAAAAACTTAGACTTTTCTGGACAGTGAGACACATGTGCTCCTGGCAGCACCCATTTACTTCAAAGAGAAAGATAAGTGTCAAAGACACTCCATATGGAGTTTATCTTCTTGACAAAAATAGCATATATCCCATTTTTAATATTTACTTATTTTTATTTTATGAGTATGAGTATTTTGTATGCATGTCTGTGCACCACATGGATTCCTAGTGACTACGGAGTCCAAAGGAGGGCACTGGATCCTCTACAAATGGAGCTATGGTTGTTTGTAAGTTGTCCTGTTAGTGCTGGGACTCAAACCTAGGTCTTCTTGAAGAGCAGCAACTGCTTTTAACCACTGAAAAATATCTCCAACCATACTGCCTCTACATTTTAAGTTATAGCTGCTATTCATTATCAATTTATTGTAATTCACATATGTATAAACAAGTTGTTATCTGGTTAGATAACATTTTCCTTATTTAATTTCAAAATGTTTAATTTGTCTTACTTAGTTTTTATATTATAATTTAATTACAACATGTCTCCCTTCCCTTTACACCTTCCAAACCTGCTCATATCCTTCTCCCTACTGTTCTTCAAATGCATGACCTCTTCTTGAATTGTTACTTCATACATATGTTTATGTATATACAATTATACATATTCCTAAATGTAAACTGTTCAGTTCATATAATGCTACTTGTATGTATATTTTCAGAGCTGACTTAGTATTGGACAGCTAATTGGTGTGCTCTTCCCTGAAGGAAGCCACCTCTCTCATTCCCAGCTTTCCTCAGATGTGTGTGTGTTTCTTTGTGTAGGGTTGAGGCCTTGTGGGATTTTCACTGTCCAGTTTGACATGTTCATTGGTGTTGTCTTTATTCATCTCATGTTTGAACAGTCATATTAGAGAGGCTTTATGGGTGTAGCTTCTGATATTACTAGAAGACACAATCTCACGGCAAACTCATTGATCCTCTCTGGCTCTTAAGGCGCAGAGACCCCCAAAGGTTGAATTTACCTGAATGGTTTCTCCCTGAGAACTAGCTTTCATGAAACCAGAAAGCATCATTCAAGCTTTCAAAGGCTGGAGGCAACCAACAGTCCTACCAATCTATGATGCCTATGAACCACTTCAATGACTGGCATAGCAAAATAACTCTACAGGTTCAGTAGTGGCACAAATACCTTGGTGAACACATTGGCCAAAACCAACAGCTCTCTAATTGAACTTAAGACCTGCTTAATAAAAGAGAGACCATGCTAGATACTGGAAACCTAGCTAACTACTCTGTTGGACCTCCCCCAAGGCTGAGAAGCAAGAACAGCTTGTGCTTTCCGTTGAAAACATCATGTTCTGTTCCTCCTTGTTTTGTTTGCCCAACCAGCCTTTGTAAACAGGAAGCTAGGGCAGTTCACAAGGAAGAGATAGATGTTTTTGTCCATGACCTTGGATTTTTTCCACTGCTGACTCCTTGGTATATAAGGCTTTCCCTGAGCTTCAATAAAAGGCATTCTACTTTCAAGAGTGACCCACTTCTCTTGTGCTTCATTTCAGTCTCCAGTCCCTTGCACGACTCATGGTCATTGTGGTGCAGGCACCACACTACTCAGTGCTAGTAAAGTGGTTATTGGAGGAGAATCTACAGTCACTAATTTACTAAACTAGCATAATCCCAAACAACAATCTACCACACTATTAATATCTCACATTCTACTACTCAAATTTATATAGTACTTATGTATTTGTTTATTTGAATAATTACCCTACTATTCATAATTTTACATGCAATAAGATATTGGTACTAGTCAAAAGTGGAGAACTACGCCAGTAATTCCAGCACTCAGAAGACTGAAGCAGAAGGATCATGAGTTTGAGGCCAGTACACTACATGATCAGACTGTGTCTGAAGCAAATAAGACAAAATGATATTTTTTCCTTAAAACTTTCAAAATATATTTAATCTCTTTGGATGTTTCTTTTAAGAAATTCCCTTTGTTTATACATCTGAAAACACGACTTTTCTTTTTAACATTGTGAAAGAAAATTGGGAAACTCAATTGAAAAAGAAAGGAGAATTTTCTTCTCATTCCACATTTAGGGGATAGTCACATTAAGAACATCAAAATTGCTTCTACATTAAAAACACACAAAACTTAACCTTTTCATTAAAATCATACTCTGGCATCTTAATGTTAAGATATTCTATTATTGTTGCCTTGTCTAAAATCTAATTTCCTTACTACTATTTTCTTTTGCTAATTATATCTTCTGCAAAATGAAATTGGATGCTGAGTTAGCATATATAT
>LZPO01107918.1:91665-108530 GCA_001675575.1 Neotoma lepida
GTGTATTTCTGGGTTTTGTCTGTGTGTGTGTGTGCATGCATGCACCATAGAGTTCATATGGTGCTCAAAGACCAATTTTCAGAAATCTTTTCTTCCTTCCAACATGGGATCTGGAGATCAGATTCAGGTCACTTGTGCAACAAGTGTTTTATGCTGGCCCACAAGAGCATTTATTATTTTTTGAGAATTTTTTACATGAGTATATTGTATTTATATCATATCCATTCCTCCCTCTCCCCTCTCCAACTTTCCTCATGTTCTCCACCTCATCAAAAGTCATCCACCTTATCAAAGTCATGTCTTCCTCTTCTATAATTTCCATTGTTACACACATGATATACACACATATATATGTATGTATGTTGTGTGTATGTTAATGAGTCCAATTAATGCTGCCCTTACATTCATGGTTTTAGTGCTAATTAACTTGGGCATGGATGTAGCTGTAAGTTTCTATAGTCTCAGTCAGCCCTGTGGTCCCATGTTTCTTCAGTCCCACTCAGACCCATGGTCCTGCAGACACTTATAAAATAATCACTCAGGGTTAATATTAATTGCAAATTGTATGGCCTATGGCTCAAGCTTCTTGCTAACTTTTATAACTTAACTCAACCCATATCTATTAATCTATGTATCACCACGTGTTCCGAGGTTTTACCTGCATCCCATTACATGTTGTTCCTTGGATGGCCTTTTGGCATCTCCTCCTCCTCTGCCTTTCTTCTTTCTGTCCTTCTCTTGGATTTTCCACCTGGCTATAACCTGACTCGCCATAGGCCAGAGAAGCTTCTTTATTAACCAATCATAGCAACACATATTCACACTATACAGAAAGACCATCCCACAGCACATGGACAACCCATCAGCTTTTTTTTCACCCATTTAAAAAAAAAAAACTGATTCTCCCTCAGCAGCTGTTCACTGTCCATAACTCTTCACCTAGGGTGGGGCCTTGTGAACCTCTCTGCTATACATGTTGGCATGTAAACTGCTATAATTTTGTGCAGATCTTGTGAAGGCAATTTTATTGTTGAAAAATTCATGTCTAGAAGACACTATTTCTCACCAATCTTCCTATCCTCCATCCTATCTTCCTTCATACACACACACACACACACACACACACGCATGCATATGTGGGACAGACAAGCAGAAAGAGGGAGTATAAGAGGAAAGAAAAGGATCTGAAGGGAAAAGAGTATGGTTTAAAAGTCCCTGAAGAAATCTATAAATGAATCAGTATATACAATATACTACCTATTTCTATAAGATATAAAAGAGGAATGAAAATCAATCACCAAAAATAGTATAGGTTTATAAATCATTGTATAGGTTTATAAATCATTGTAATATTAATGACAATGTGAATCTTAAATTTTGCAATAGAATATGTACATAAACAGACATGTTTCAATCACAGTATCTGCATTTCAGGAATTTAAATATAAAAATAAGTACTTAGACATCAAAGTAGTAATAATAATGATAAACTGTATAGTATTCTTAGCATGACTAACCATTCATAATTTCCTTAAAAATGCCTTCATTGTACTAGATATAAAGCAAAGGATAACCAGACTACAACCCACAGCTCTAGAGAAGCTAGCTAACAAGGAGGACTCAAGGAGGAATGCATGGATCACCCTGGGAAGAGGAAATACATGATATCTCCATGAATAAACTGGGGATGAGGGGTGGGAATGGGGGATGAGAACATAAGGGAATGGGATGGTTAAGCAGGAACAGGGATGGAGTGGGAGAACAATGAAAGATATACCATGATAGACGGAGACATCATGGGGTTAGGGAGAAACCTGGTACTAGGGAATTTCCCAAGATTCCACAAGGATGACCCCAGCTTAGACTACTATCAATAGTGGAGAGGGTGCCTGAACTGGCTTATGCTAGTAATCAGATTGGTGAATACCTTAACTGTCATCATAGAGCCTTTCTCCAGTAACTGATGGAAGTAGATGCAGAGATCCACAGCCAAACACCAGGCCGAGCTCCAGGAGTTCAGTCAAAGAGAGAGAAGAGGAATTCTGTGAGTAAGGGGCATCAAGATCATGATGGGGAAACCTACNGAGACAACCAAACCAAACTAGTGGGAACTAAAAATTTAGATCAATAGCTGTGGAGCCTGCATGGGACTGGGCTAGGACCTCTGCATAGAGAGACAGTTGTGTAGCTTGATCTGCTTAATGGGCCACCTGGCAGTAGGATCAGAATCCATCCCTGGTGCATGAGCAGACTTTTGGAGCCCACTACCTATGATGCAACAACTTACACAACCTTGAGGCAGGGGAGGAGCTTGGACCTGCCCCTACTAAATGCACCAGGCTCTGCCTTACCTTCTTGTAGGAAGGAATGGGGGATGGGTTGGGGGGAGGGTGGCTGGAGTGGCAGGAGGAGGGAAGAGGGGAATCTTTGATTGGTATATAAAATAAATAAAAAAATTCTTATAAAAAATGCCTCCATTGGTAGTGCACCTTCCTTTAGAAACACTTAACGAAAGGAAACTTTTGTTCTTTATTTAACTGTAACAATCATTATATTCATCTAGTTTGTTTTTTGAAGTTTCAGATATAAAGGTAAGACATGGTTGTTAAATATTAATATGAAATCATCCAAGTGTATTAGTGTTTAGAAAATTAAATATTTTATTAGATTTTTCCATTAATGAAATTTGCACTGTTTTTCTCTACCCAAAATTGCTCTTAAAAACAAAAGAAATATATTGAAATTTTAAGTGTATGATGCATACACTATTATTAATTTTTAAAGTTAAGCATTTTGAGACAGGTCTTGTTAACTGATCTGCAGGGATTCTTCATGTGAGTTGTAATTTATTACTGTAAAACTGGGTTGACACCATTTTAAGGGTTATTTTAACACATTAGGGATTGTGAAATTAAAGCGAAATCTTAAGAAAAAGCAAGGCTTGTGTTTGAGAAATGAAACATGTTTTTCTTTTTTATCCAGAAGAAAACAAAATATAAGCTTTAGTGCAATTTACTGACACCCTTAATTGAGTTTTAAGCCTAGCATCTGCTTCTTGGATGACTATAGGCTTAGCACCCAGGGTGTGAAGAAACCAGCAGGAACTGACTAGCTTCTCTTTGTTCTGATGTCTATTTATCTCCTCAGGCCCAATGCTCTCCTCCTTCTGCAAAAGACTGAAATTAAGTAATGCTGCCTGCACTCTCTAATTTTAGTCATAGCATTCTTCTCAGGATGGTGGGGTGGAGAGACTGTATTGTGACAAATATTTCACCCTCTTTTTCAACCTAAGGATGATAATTTCAGTGTCATTTATAATAGATATGGGAGGTTAGAAATGTCTCCATCTTAGCAGCTGTAAAATTGTTATCATAAAATAACATGATTTTAGGCATTTCATTTCATTGCTTTAGAAGTAAGAGGAGGAGTTATTTTGATTAGCAAAACACAGAAAAGAATTCAGTGAACTTCTATTCGTCTGGTAGTAAAAGTAACGTTAAGGCTGTAGTTTTCAAGAGATACATAATTTTACAATATCATTTATATTTCTGATTTGTCACTTGATGCTCAAAGATATGTTTGATGAGGAAAATTTTTAAGTCTTCGGTGATTTTTTTATATACTCAACCTCAGTTCCAAAATCTGCAATCTCCATATGTTTGAAATTACATTTCCAATTCATGAAGACAGTCAGCATTATTTTTTTAGCTCCTATTTTATATAATTCTAACTTTTATGGTAAAGACTATTTACTATTGATAGCTTGTTTCAGTATGATCCCGTTACAGGCTGATTATTGTTGTGATTCATACACACCTACAATTTAATGGTAGAATTTAATAATCAGCATTTAAACTGAGTGAACTATGAACATGTCAACACATAAAAATAATAGAAGAAATCTGAAGGGATGTGGGGAAAATACGGAATTTATTCATACATTGAACTAAATAGTTTATTTTATTCCTACATTAACTCATTCATTCAACAAATGCAATATGCAGGGTATTTCAAGCTTAAAACTCACTAGTAATAGTTGTACACACTGCCTCAAAGACCCTAGAGTCCATAAAACAGCACATACATTTAACTAAAAATTCTCAGATGATTGATCTGATGACAATGGTCCGAAATACCAAGGTAACATGACAGAGGAATAGTATCATAACAGTTTGGAAAATTATTCAAGCCTCTCTGGAGGAAGAAATATTTTTTAAGATTTGTTTATTTTATCAGATATGTATCAGTGTTTGCTTGCAGGTATTGTTTGCACCATGTGTGTGCAGCACCCAAACAGGCAATGAGAGGACAACAAATGCCCTGGATATGGACTTAACAGTTTTGTTGGCTGTTGTTCGGATGCTGGGAACCCATCCCAGGTCTTCTGTAACAGCAACAAGTGCTCTTAACTGCTGAGCCATCTCTCCATCACCCAAACAAGAGGTATTATTTTTGAAATCCAAGGGATAAAATGGTATTAGGTATTGAGGAGGAGAAAGAAAGTCCAGGGATAAGATAGGTAAATAACATTGATCCAACTCAAAGAGATTCTATGCAGAGATCTGCTTTGATAGTTTCTCTGGATCTGCATATTTCTACTGGTAGGGAGCAGCATACCTGGTGGCAAATTTGAGGCAAAATTTCGCTAACGGTCCAAAAGTTACTAGATAGTACATGCTTCTCCTTTCTTTTTCCCCATTTTCCTGGAGAATTGCCTTCTTTTCCTTTTCACCCTCATCTCTGGAAGCAAGCTCTCAGGCACTCCAAACAAAGTATTCAGTCAGTCTGGTCTGCCTGTTCTCCAAGATTTTGTGTTCCTCCCTGACTTTTTCTGCTTGAACAAATCAATTCCTTCTTTTTTTCTTTTGAGGCTGAGGGAAAAATTCTCTCTGAGCAGCCCAAATCAGACTGAGAGCTACCTTCTAAACTACCTGCCAGTGCAATGAATTGGAGCAGCTTGTAGAAGTATAGAAACAAATTTGTTTGGCTTCATTCCAAACTACATATGAGCCCTTTTATCTAAAAATAAATATGTCTGGAAATTTGTTGTTGAGCACAAAAACTATAGTTAACAATTTTGTATTGTGAAAAATTGTGAAATTGCTTATGTACCATAACAATGTTATTGTGTATGTATACATAAAATATATGCACTTATGTTTATACAATATTTTTTTAACTTCTGTTTGCTTTTAGATTTTACTCAATAGCTCTTTGTAGAGGATATACTAAATTATGGGAGACAATATTTTTTAAGGCACTAAGTTTTGCCAGTGTTAGCATAAATGAGAATATTAAAATTTTTCAATTCTCTGAAGTGAAATTATTAATATATTTTTGTAGTTTAAAATCTCGATAAAAATATTTGTATGTGCTAATATGATTTTGAAAGATAAGGAGGCATCAACAGTATAAATCATTTGTTTGAGAAACAGCTTGCTTTTAGACAAATTATTAATTTTATAATTTAGCATTAATTTACTATTTTTCTTTTAAAATTTTCATTTCTTAAAAAATAATCCATTTAATTTTGAGTAAGACAAACAGACATAATTGGCACTTTAACATAAGCAAATAAATTTATTATATAGTGCAGCTAATTATTATGATGCTAAAATGCCATCTGTTCAACTCAAAAACTTCATTTGAAATTGACTAAGTATAAGTAACAATTGTGTTAAGTATAACATTCCCAACTTGATTCTCCTTTAGAATATTCATGAGTTATTTCCATGACTGAGACATTATTCTGTTGTTTTGCCAAGAGTTTCATGGTTCAGTTTTGATTTTTTAAATGTTTTTTAAACATATTTTTGCAATATTTTCTGTGTTGAAAGGTCATTTCTATATAGGTTTATTGTGGATACATGATTATTTCCTTGATCAATCACTTTAATTTTATATTTTTTTCTTGAGAATATTAAGTTGAAAGATTTTTTTAATTGAAAGTTACTTTTCGTTTGAAATGTATTTATTTATTTGTATGCATGTATAGGTATGTGTGGAAGATAGTGTTTTCTTAGGGTCATCTAAAACCTCTAGCTTTTACTATTTTTCTGCCTTCTCTTCTGCATAGATCCCTGAGCCTTGAAGGGGGCGTGTGATAAAGACATCCCATTTAGGACTTAATCTTCCAAAGTCTCTCACTCTCTGCACATTGTCATAATTTCTTATCTTTGGTACATTGAAGTTTCCCAAGGATGTAGAAGAATATTTAGCCTATACTAAAGGTTCATTTAAAAAAATGCAGTTTTTCAATTGTAGGCATTTTTATAAGCATTTAATCACATATATTCTTAGTAAATCTTTACACAATCTTTATAGAAGAAAAAAGTTTTTTTAAACATAAAATAAAATAAATAGATAAATAAATAAATAAATAGTGTTAGAATTAGAGAATAAGAACCAGTAAATAACAGATCTAGCAATCAAGACATATTAAATAGCATGTGCAAACAATACTCCAGCAACAATATCTGACTGCTTATACTAGAAAAATTAACAGTTGCATTTGCTTTTGGCAAGATAGTTCCCAAAACGGAGATGCTTTGACTGAAGAAACAGCAAAGATCCATCACTATGGGAAGGGATACCACAGATCTAATCAACACTAAGATTCATTTGGTGAAGGAGCTAGTGTGATGTACTACTGTGATTACATGCTGACAGGTATGTTATTTATGTCACCATGTTAAAAAAATTTATTACCTTATGAACACTATATTAGTTTTCTATTTATGCAATATAATATTAGAAACATAATAGCATTTTAAAATTTAATATTTTAGAGTACTGTCAGATTAAAACAAAAGGGGAAGGCCTAGAGAGGAAATTCAGTGGTAAACAACCTGTTTAGTATATAGAAAGCCCTACATGTGATTCCTAACAATCAGGTGTAAAATTTTTAAAAACAAATCAAAGTGATGGTAATTTATTCTGGCTCATAGTTTCTGGATACTCAAAGGGAAATTCATTTCCTTTTTCATCCAGATGTTAGTAGAATTTGATCCTTGAGGAAGTCTTTCTGTCCTATTTGATGTCATCTGAGAGTCTTTCTATAATGAAACAATTTGTATTTCAAAAGCTGCAATCCTCTGATTTTCTCTTTTGTTTTTGTCTTCCACTTTTAAGGAGTAGTGTGATTAAGCTTGATTCCCTCAAGATAATCTTTGTTTCTCAATATTCTTAACATAAATTATATTTGAAAAGACCTTTTATGCAATGCAACATAGTCACAGATTTTGACTATTGTGTCTCGGGCACCTGTAGAAATCCATTATTCTCTCTGTCACAGAGACCATACTAATATGTGGCTATCTTAGCATTTTAGTGAGTGTTTTACTTTCTTTTCTATTGTCATAATAAAATGCTTTTACAAAAAACAATTTACAGGAAAAAAGACTTATTTGGACTTATAGTTTCAGGTTCCAGTCCATCATATTGAAGAAATCACAGTGGCAGGAACTTGAGGGAACTGATCACATCTGTAGCCAGAGTTAAGAAGCAGAGAGCAATGAATGCATGCATGGTGGTGTTTAGCCTGCCTTCTTCATTTTATACAACCTCATATCTCCAGCTCAGAGAATTTTCCTGCCTACAATTAAGCTGGCTTTTCCAATGTCAACTAATTTGACCAAGGTAACCCGTAATAGATATTTTCCAAAGGACTTCCTCTTAGGCAATTTCAGATTCTATCAAGTTGACAATTAGCATTAACCATCACAATGGCCACATAGAGTATTAGTATTTTAATATAGTATCCAATTAAGATACAAACTAATTTCTCACTAAAGAATTTGATTATCTTTTCCATAATCTCTTAAACTATAGTTATTTCTTTAAGATATAACCCAACATACAGAATTTCTATAATAGGATTGCTTCAGGAAAAGCATTCTGCTATCTTTTAATTCTTTTATTTCTTTTCTTTGAATGTCATGCTATCCTTTATTTATGTTTAAAACTCCTTTCCCACTGACTGTAGATTACAATCAGAATTTGAGGCTGATTTTCTCTAGGTACAGACTTTGAAAGTGCTTTCTTAGCAGTCACTGAGTAATGACTATGGTTTGCCATGTGGGAAATAGACCTGGACTTGTTCCCATTACCACATACCCCCAAACTAGTTAGTTTCTGCACATACATCAGTTTGAGCTTGGGGAAAATAAAAGAAAGGAAACTAGACAGAAAATACAAAAAGAAAAATGAAAAATTATACTTTAGACTCTTTCATATTTGCACTAAAATTGATTATAACATGATATAAATGCTAATAAAAATTATGTTTGACTATCTACTTAAATTCTTATAAAAGAATGATAAAACTGTTCTGATTTCTGATTGATATTCTCCAAGTGATAGGAATGGAGAGCAAGTGTCTAAATAGTCTATAGGGGTACTCTAAATACATCAATATGAAAAAATACAGTAGACAATTCATTTTTGTATCTATTATCCGTGCATAATGGATCACTTTATCAAGGAATTTTATAGGAAGAATTTGGTAGGAATAAGAAGTATTATGGCATTTTCCTCCATTCCTCAGTCCGAGGAGGACCCACCCTTAATTACTTGCTTTAATGAAAATACCCTGACAGAAGTAACTTAATTGAGAAAAGCTTTATTCTGGCTCGTAGTTATAGGTTCCAATCCATCATGATGAGGAAATCAAGGTAACAAGAGCTTGAAGCACTTAGTTACATCACATACAAAATTAGGAAGCAAGAAGAAATGAAAACACACTGCTGCTCCTTTTCTCAATTTATACAGTTCAGGATGTCCCTGTCCAGGGACTTTGGTGGAGAGGTCTTCTCATTTCAATTAAACTACAGTTAAAATGATCCTCCATAGGAATGCATAGCATTCCACCTCCCAGAAGATGCTCGAGTCTGTCAAATTGATAATCTACATTAGCCACTACTAATGGAAATAGTTACTTTTACACCTTTACTGAGTTGCTGTTTTTGATAATCTTCCTCTTTAATACTTCTGGAGCAAAATACCAGAATTTTGAACAAAGCTGATATTTCCCTAAGTAGCTACAAACACATGAAGATACTTGAAAAAGTATGAAATCAAGAGTCATAACAACTCTACGTGAAAAAGCCAGCCTTGAAAACCATACATATACAAGTAACATTGTACTGCAGAGAAGGTTGTATCTATATATTTAGGAACACACACACACACACACACACACACACACACACACACGAATTTGAGAGTGAGCAAGGAGTGGTTAATGGTAAGAAAGGGAAGGGATCCTCATCATGATGAACTAGGCCTTTGACTTATGAGCCAGAATAAACCCTTTCTCTCTTAAGTTATTTTTGTGGGGTATTTTCAACACAGGAACAGAAAAGTAACTAAGACAATGAGTCTCCTGGGGAACTCTAAAACTTGGACTGAGGAATAGAGAGAAATATTATAACTATAATCACAGAAAGGTTATCAAAAACTCTTATAGCTATTAGTATTAGAATATTAAGAAAATAAATAAACCACTAATAACAACAAAAAGGTCAATTGAATCTGGGTGTGTTGGCACATGATTTCAATCCCAGCATCCAGTTGGTAGCATAAGGTTGATCTCTATGAGTCCCTGGCTAGCCTGGTCTAGATATTGAAACCTTGTCTCAAAATAACAAACAAACAAAAATGACAATTGTCTTCTATAATTTGGATAGTGAGGTTTTTTTAATTTAATTCGTATATGAGTACTACATCTAAATCACTTGCACCTTTCCCTCTCCCTCCAACATCTCCCCTCCTCTCCAAATTTATGATTTTATAGATTATATGTATATTAAGCATATTACCTCTTAGATGCCCTACTTTCTGTTTTCTCAACTGGCTTCCCTCTTATTAGTCCCCTTTGAGAATCCTATGTAGTTTTACTTCTATATTCATGTCATATGCGTAACTTTTTTAACAGTCAAGTGTAGGTGAAAGTTTGTCCAGTCCTGCCCAGCTCCTGTGGCCGCTTAGATCCAAGTAAACACACAGAGGCTTATATTATTTTTAAACTATGGCCATGGCAGGCTTCTCGCTAGCTAGCTCTTACATCTTAAATTAACCCATTTTTTTAAATCTATGTCATCACGTGTTCCGTGGCTTTACCTGTGTGTGGTCACATGCTGTCCTCTTGATGGCAGAATAGCATCTGCCCAGCTCTGCTTTCTTCTCCTCTCCCCTAGTTAGAATGTCCCCCCCAACCTTATTCTGCCTCACTATTGGCCAAACAGCTTTATTTATCAACCAATCAGAGCAACACATATTTAGAAAGACATTCTCATCAGTCAAGTAAATAACTATATCCTTGGGACTAATCCTAAATTTTGCTTTGGCTTAGAATGAATAAGAGTTTCTAATTCTTGTAGCCACTTTTAAATCAAACAGCCAGGTAGATGTTCTGAATCCTGAAATGATGCTACTTGAACTTTCTAGATTGCCTTCAGGGATGAAGTACAATATGTCCTGATGTGGCCATTTGTATTTCATTCAGTTATAAAGGGTATTGCTACCTTGGAAGAGATATAAAAATACTTTGAAAAATATATAAAGGGTGACACATTTCTAAAAGTGCCTAAATATTGAATAATGATATAATTTAAGATCAGTAAACTGAAAAATCTGAATTTCTTACTAAGGAATTTTAATTTCTTTCTGGAAGATCTTATATCCAAACTACAGTGTTTTCAAGATGGCTTAAGTGGGTCGCTTTATCTAGAAGAGCAGTACTTAGTACACCATGGGTAATTCATGTATCTCTAGACAGTCTCTCGGTTTGGGGAAGTTATTTTAAAACTTCTTGCCTTGTTATGACAACTGAAAAGAGAATAGACACAGAATATCACTTCTGAAATGACATAGATGACTGCTAGTACACATAAGTGGGGTATATTATATGCTATTATATGCGTGTGTATGTGTGTGTGTGTGTGTGTGTGTGTGTGTGTGTGTGTGTGTAAAAATATAAAGTGATCTTCAAATACAGTAACTTCCTACTTTCATTTTTCTTGGAAACAGTGTTCATAATAACATGGAGCAATTTCAATCCTGTATGTGACTGACTACAAATTTAAGTAAGCTGTTTGTGCTTCTCACTTGCCAATTCTCTTGTCAATATAACTGAAAACAATAAAATACCTATGGGCCTCCAATTTGTTATGCTAAACAGCAAAGATTGAAAATGTTATTTTTTTCTCAGAGTACTGATAAAGTCAGAGAAATATATGAAATTTTTATTGTAATTCAGTTAAATAAATTTCAGTAAAATACTTTTATAATGGAATTGTTATAAGGTTGATCAGCTGGGAAAATTTGTTAGATAAAATGTACTGGAAATGTACCAGAAAATACAAAATCTTCCCACAAGATTCTTTGAGACTCTTAGAAATAATTGAAAAATATCATTATACAAAAATAGATCATAAGTCATTCAAATCACAGAAGACAAAATTTACTTAATTATTACAATTTATTGCTCAATTTTGCTTTCTTTTCAAGATTCTGTGATTTTACTAGCTCAATTGGACACTTTTTTTCTATCCTGTATGGTTTCAGCTTGTTTTACTACCATAATCTAGAAGAATGACTAAGCTAGAACATTCAAGATGCTTCATTAATATGTCTGACACATTGACAAGGATAGCAGACAAGCAGAGCTTGGGA
The DNA here is from genome assembly GCA_001675575.1 of Neotoma lepida. Taxonomy (NCBI): domain Eukaryota; kingdom Metazoa; phylum Chordata; class Mammalia; order Rodentia; family Cricetidae; genus Neotoma; species Neotoma lepida. Next base: position 103,339 of record LZPO01107918.1, read on the forward strand.
TACAAAGATGATTGGGTCCCTTTCCCTTTCAATTTATTGCCAGGGACTTTCTTCTGCTGTCTCTAGTAGTGCAGTCAAATTTCCTACATGATAGCTCAGAATTCTTAAGTGTACAAAAGCATGAAGTTTCTAAGAATCTTAAAAATTTATGTCTACAACTGGTACTGCATCCTTTTTACTCAATTGGATAAGCTTAGTCACGAAGGTGGTCATTATTCATTGTGGGAACAAAAATCAAAGACTGTAACACAAAGAACCATGGTTTATTAGAGGCTGTCTGAGGCAACTTATCTTGGTTACTTGTCATAACAGTTCATTAAAAGTTCGAGTTCTCAGGCCAGTGAGATAGCTCACTGAGCAAAGGTACTTGCCACCAAAAGTAAATATCTCAGTTTTCTTCCTAGAACAAACATGGTGGAATGAAAGAACCAACTCCTAAAAGTTGTCCTCTGGCCTATACATGTGGGGTACGTCAGATGTGCATCCTCCTTGACATACACATAAACAAATATACACTTGTAGTAAATTTTTTTGAAGAATTAGAGCTTTGCCACTACTTCTCTGAGCTGATGAATTACAGATCAATATGTTCTGGATATAAGGCTTCAGTGTTTGAAGAATGAAAATAGTCATCCAAACAATCGTTGTATATAATTCTTCAAGAGGAGCAGTATAGAGCATGATATATATCTAGGGCTTTCACAAGATTTTGTATTGTAATCATAAAATCATGAAATTTGCAGATCAGTGCTTTGTTCAGCCATCATTAGAGAAGCTTCCTCCTGCAGCAGTTTGGGATAAATACAGAAGCAGACAGACAATGTGCAGAGAATGAGGGACCTTGGGACACTCAGTCCTAAATGGGATGTCTCCATCAAATTCCTCACCTCAGGGAGAAGGAAACTCCATGAAAGAGGAGGCAGAAAGAGTGTAAGAGCCAGAGGGGATGGAGGACACCAAGGAAACAAGGCCTTCAAAACACAGCACAACTGATGCACAATGCATGTATGAACTCAGAGAGACTGAGGCAGCCTGCGCAAGGCCTGAAGTGGGTCTGCACCAGATGGATCCTAGAGCTGAGATGAGAAGTGAACACAATCCCTTGTCCTTAACCCAGAAGCTATTACCAATGAATAACCATTTGCAAATAACAGTTTTCTCCAAGGGAGACTCACTGTAGAAACCAATCACTCATAAGGGTAGGTCCTGTGCCCAGCAAGCAGTAGATGGCCAACACAAAACTACCTCCATGGCATCTTTGAAGGTCCTTTGTCTCATAATGTTGCATTAGGGTATTTTTCTTTTTACCTTAAAAGTTCTTTGTGTAAGTATTATGGATTCTTGTTTTATGCTTTTATAGCATTGCTCTGTGTACAAACTTTTGCGTCTCTGTATCTATATGTATTTCTGGTGCTTTTTATGTGGGTCTTTCCCTTCTGATTTGTTTTGTTTTATCTTGTTTTGTTATTAATCCTTTAAAGCATTTTTTTCTAAAGAGAGAGAAAATAGGAGTAGATCCTGATGGAGGGGTGGTGGGGAGAAACTGGGGGTTGGGAGTTGGGGAGGAACTGTAATCAGAACATATTCTATGAAAAAATATATCCTCAATAAATGAAATAATAATAAAGAAAATGTAGAGATGTAGTGAAGCAAAAATGTTTTAATGAGAGCAAAATATAGTATTGTGTCTACTTTCTGAATAAGGGGCTTCTTTGACACTAAATTTCACAGTCTTAGTCAAAATAGGTGAAAAATTTAAAAAAAAAAAAACATGGTTCTCTGTAACATCACAGAATTCTAGTGTCAGGCTCCCTGTTTAGTTAACATGTTCTTCCATCTCCTTTCAGTCTCAGTTGTTCAAAATTTCTGCTCATCAAAATAACAAATTGATGGTGGAGGACATAAACATTGAGATCACTGAGGAGTTCAATCTTCAGATACAACTCAGGAGTAAGGGCAGGTTAAATAAAAATTTTGGCACCATATTCAGCTATAAATATCTACTGCGTGAGACCATTGATCTAACCGTTTTTAATATAACTTTTTATTGAAACTTCCCCACCTCTGTAATCAAAAGAATATATATTGCCAATTAGGATCCATTTGACAGAATTAAAATAAGATTTCAATGAATATTGCATATATGGTCATAATAAGTTGAATTCTTTAACTTACAGTGAAGCACAACACACTTATTCCAGTTCACGTGAAGGTGAAATGCTGAGATTAGAAGGGGGACATGGAACTATTGTCACATTCTGAGTAGATATATGACATCACCAAACAAGTATACTTTGTTGAGAGTAAGTATGAAGCTACAAAGAGCTTGAAGAAATTGTGCTGCTTAAGAGAATATTACAATAATCTCGTCCAAAGATTGTGCAAGCATGGACTGGAGATAAAGGTGGCTTGATGTCTGTGAACATAAAAAGCAAAGGTAATGTTTAATATGTACTCTAAAATTGTAAGTAGATTTGGTGAATATACTATGGAGAAGGTGAGATAATATAGTCTTTCATCTCTGAGAGTTGATAAAAATGAAAGGAAGAGATAGTCTATCATGGAGAAGACTTTGTTAGGTTGCATGGATCACATAGGATAATCCTTTTGAGATGGTGAGACTATAATAGCTGAAATCCAGAAGAAAGAGGAATGGGACTCTTGTAGTTATCACTACTCTAAGACTAGCCTATCTTTCCTCTTGTCATATAAAATGGAATGACTGTTTGAATGCCCCATGTTGGTTTCTTGACATCTTAATCTCAAAATGATGATATTAGGTGGTAAGTATCTTTAAAACATCCTAAGTCTTATGGATGGATTCCACATTAGTCAAATTAATGGCCTTATTAATAGGGCCTCAAGAAGCTTCCTCTCTGCAATTTATAAGGCATGGTGAACAGTCACCACATCTGATAAATGGGGTTTCACTGAATACTGAATCTTCTAGGACCTTGATCTTGGAACTCATAGATAGCTTCAGGAAAAAATGAAAAATCAGTTTCTGTTGCATATAAGCCACTCAGTTTGCATTTTACTATGGAAGTCACAAAAAAGACACAGTCACAGTTTAAAGGTAGCATTATCCAGAAGCCTCCGGATAACTGAGAACTTCTCTGAAAAGAGTCTAAGTGGTTCTCAACTTGTGGGTTGTGATCCTTTTGAGGATCACATATCAGCTATTCTGCATATCAGATATTTACATTACAATTCGTAACAGTAGCAAAATTACAGTTATGAAATAGCAATGGGATAATTTTATGGTTGGGAGTCACCACAACATGATGAAATGTATTAAAGGATTTCACTATTAGGAAGGTTGAGAACCATTGGTTTAGTCATAAATTCTTCCTTTTCTATCATTTTAGGATATATTAAAATGGCTTGATATTGAAGAAATAGAAACTTGCTGAATTCTTTCTAGAACATAGGCCAGAAATATTTAGAATATTTTAAATAAATGATGAAATAATGCTACGCAATTGTGTTCAACTATTTTTAAAGGGCATATATTAATATACTCAACCACAGAAGCTACCCTAGTTTGCCTTTTGTTGCTCTGATTAAAACCATGACCAACAGCAACTTAGAAAAGAAAGGATTTATTTTAATCTACTCTTCTAGGCTACAGTTCATCACTGAGGGGAGTCAGGACAGAAACTTAAGTAGGAACCTGTAGCAAAAATCAAAGAGGAACATTGCCTATTGGTTCACTTACTGGAGCTTACCCAACTAGCTTTTTTATATGTAACTAAGGCCCATATGCCTGGGCATGGTCTTGCTCACAGTGGGCTGGGCCCCTTCACATCAATGATCTATCGAGATGATCTCCCACAGACATGGCCACGAGTCAATCTGATTTTGGAAATTCCTCAATTGAGGTTTCCTCTTCCCAGGTAACTTAAGGTTGAATCAAGTTGACAATACAAACAAACCATCACAGAAACCAAAAGTAAATCAAGAAAAGAATCAAGATATATAGGACCCTTCACTCAAGGAAAGAGATCCCTTGTAAAAAATGATTTCATGTGACATTACACTCTAATATAACAAAGCAATAATAGCCTTATTTTAAAATCACACTTAGAAAGCTTTACTGTAACTAAAGCATAAACCACAGTTGTCCATGATTTAATTATGTTTATGTTTGACAAAATCAAATGCAATTCACAGATCAACACAGGTATGCTTAGCACTTTTGTCAGGCTAGCATCTATACGAATATGTTTCATAGGTTCAGTTGCCCTTCAGGATGGCTTGTCCATATACAAAATAATGCTATACTTAAATATTATGCCAATGTAGAACTTCTTTATTTTTCCTTTGAAAATTGTCTCTATGAATGAAACAGGTACCACAGATGAGATAACACTCATTTCTGCTTCCAATTAATCTACTGTATACTTCAATATTAGTAACTCATAACCTGTGGGTTGGAAAACTTTAAACAAACAGCCAGGCAATAAATGCTTACAGCTTGGTGGACCATATGATCTCTATCTGTCTTTGCACTGTGATGTTAGCCGTAGAAAACATATTAAATACATGCAAACTATATTCTAATAAAACTTGATTAATAAATTCTGTAACAATCCAAGTATAGATTATGAACCACAGTTTACAATCCATTATTTTGTAATAATTTAGCTCTTCTAGTAATTTTATTAGGCATAACCGCAGGTTTGTGTTTTTACTTTCACATGTTGTGTTATCTAAAGCATAGTAGATATATAACAAATACTACACACAATATTGATTCTCATGAGTATTGTTCTATTTTTGTTATGACTCATTATACTAAAATAGTGTTCAGAATGTTATTAAGTATTCTAAATAAATTCTAAAGTCCAGTCATGAAATAAAAATAATGCTTACTAGCATTTTAATAAATATTTACAATGACACCATCTTTCTTTTAATGTAATAATGTTCATTATTCTATTTATTTACAGAAGTAGGAGTTCCATTCAGGTCCTGTGCATGATAGGCAAAGTGTTCTACCATTGCCCTCTATCCCCAATATCCCCAAATGAAGCCCAATAGCTTCATTTCCTTGAAAGTGACAGCCTGAGGGCCAGTGAGAAGGCACAAAAGATAAAGGTACTTGACCTTGAGAATGAAGACCTAAGTTTTATCCCCAGAACACACAAAATGGAAGGAAAGAACCAACTCCAGAGAGATGTTCTCTGACC
>LZPO01107918.1:114112-151305 GCA_001675575.1 Neotoma lepida
TTCTGGGTCAGGTGTACAGAGGCTATTGTGAGTCTAGAAACCATGAATAATGAGGAAATTTTCAGATAGATTTCATCAAAATCCACCTTCTTCATTATTAGTTCTCATATGTATATGTATATAGCTGGAAATAAATCTTCCTCTGTAAATTGACTTTAGTGGAAGATGCAGAAGACCCAGATTCAGTCCCTAGTTCCCACACCAGGCAATTAACAACCACCCTTATAGCTACAGTTAACAGGAAATCCAGCACCTTCTTCTGTCCTCCATGGACACCTATGTGCACATATAAGCTTGTGTAGGCCCACATACATACACATAAATAAAATATAAATACATAAATTTAAATTGGCTTTAGGTTATTTAAAGTTATGTTAGATTTCATGAATTTTGTATCTAAAATATATAGGATCTTGAGTTTGATTAATTCTAAGTGAGTAAGTTTTTTATATAAATTTGAATTAAAATGATATTTAAATAGAAAAATGTAACCTTTTGTTTCTTATTTTATTTATTGTTTCTTTTTTGTGTATTTACTGTAAATGATACTAGATTGTACAAGTCCATAGGAATATATCTTTCCGTGAATCTATCTCCCTCATAGTGCTATACATTCACTTTTTCTCCTCTTTTCTCTTTCATTAGTCTCCTTTGTTCTCCTAGATAACTTCACCTCTACTTTCATATCACACATAAATGCATGATTATATGTATTTGCACAAAATCCAGGGCCCACAAATGAAGGGAAATGTACATTTTTCTTTCTGAGGCTGCTTTAATTTGCTTAATACAATTGTGTCCAGTTGTATCCACTTTCCTGCAAATAATATAACTTCATTCTTCTTTATGATATAGACTCTTTCTCCTTCCCTCTTTCTCCATATATATGTGTGTATATACATATATAGAGAGATAAATTTATGAATTTTATTTTCTATTATTTATTTCTAATATTATTTTCTATTTTAATTATTCTATTGATGGACACCTAGGAGGTTGTTTTAATAGCCTTGCTATTGTGAATAGTTGTTAAAAATGTTATTTTCTTTAAAGTATACCTGTCTAAATCTAACATGAATCAAGAAAAGATAATCAAAACATAATGTGTATAAATTATACATAAAAACTATAAACAAAATAGCTGGATCAAAAGATAGTATAATCCATAAATAACCCAAAAGATGAGTTTTGTTAAAAAGGAAGAAGAGAGAGGAAGGTAAGGAGAAAGGAGCTGATCCAAAATTACCTTTCAAACTGAATTTATTGGGAGAAAGAGCCTTACAAACATGGAAAGCAACGATTTAGGACTTAAAGTAGGAGAGCATTACAAGAGACAGATACTATGTATAGCATGATGGGGGTCTTGAGATGAGAGACAGATTCTTCCATGTCCAGGATATCAAGTGAGATATAGCATCCAAGGCATAGGCAAACATAAAGGAGCCTTTAAGGGATACAGAGAACTTTGCCTTCCAAGCTGAAGAACAAAGAGGCTTTCTAACTCTTAGGGTTTTCATGGGGATGGACAGGCATCATATACAGTGATCTAGTCTGATCTAGACTATGAACTTTTACTCACAAGACAGAAAGGTACTAATCAGAATTGGGGCCATATTTCAAATTTGTCTTAGTCCTGGACATCAGAGGAGAGGCTGAGCTTGTTTAAGAGACAAAGATGAGAGAGAGCATTTCTTAGCATATTGTTGCTAACATTAGGGACCCAGGCTGCAGGGAAGTGTGGGCTGTTTTGTCTATTAAAGTGTCTTGATGCAGCAGGTCCTTGATCTATCAACTATCTATTATTTGGGACATTCTCAGGAAGAGTGAATTGATTTCTCAAAATTACCCTGTACATCTCTTATATCAGTTATCACTTAGGATCATCAAGGTCACTGTCAAAAGTATTATTCAGTTTAAATTAAACATTTTCTGTATCCGTTGTATGAAAACCAATGTTGTCATTAAACCTAGTGAACTAAGCAATCAAAAGCCATCAGATAAAGTACATGAAATATTGAAAATCAGATTTGCTCATCTTGAAATTAAGGAGGTAATATGAAGTCCACAGCATATTTTTATTACGCTGTACTCTCTGCAGCCTACGTTATGAAAGTTTGACTTTAGATTGAAAGTAAAGAAGAATAAACCACAGCAGAGGAAAAGGTAGCAGATTTAGCTGAATTGTAAGCTAGAGAATTGAGTCCTATTAAATCCATGTAAAACAAAAATTGAGACGCTCAACCTCCAGTCCTAACCACATTATAATAATGAAGTTTAATATGAAAATTATCCCCCAAAGCCCAGAGAAACAAACATCACAGTTGCACTTTGCAAAAGAGATGCAAATCTGAGAATAAAATGAACTTCTGTTATTTTTTTTCCTTGAAAAATTGTCATGGTATTTGAGAAAAACTTGGCAGGTTTATGCAGGCAAGTAATAATATTAGCAATAACCACCATAAATGACTTCCTGGCAGCTAAAGGCAGGCAAGTAGAACCAGGCCAACAGACTGCAATTATACCTGAATAATAGAACAGGGCACATCAGGAGCAGTATTTATTGGAACCAGATTAAAATGAATTCGATTGTCTCATAGAGAAAAAAATGACAGGACAGTTAGGTAACAGTTTGGCACTTTCTCATTTTTGTTTGTTTGTTCGTTTTTTTTTCCATCTTTATCTCTTTTTATACTTTCATTTCTAAAAACTCTGGCCGTGTTGTTATATTCTTATGCTAACATTATGAGCCATAATAATACCTATAAGTATAAATGTATTTTGTTATGTGAACCACATGTATAAAGTGTTTCTCATGTTTGGTTTGCAACATGTGGAATTTTAAAAACTCATTAAAGTGTGAATAGCCACAAAAAGACTAATACCTCCTAAAGTCAGATTAAATGCATCTATTTAGAATAGACTTAAGCCCAAGCTATATCCTCAAACTAGTGAACAATATGAAGTGTTTGCTGATGAAATTAAAAAAGATTTCTTAAAGAAATCCATAAAGAAAGTATAACTGGGTATGATCCCTTCTTTGGTAGAATTTAATTACATAAACTTAAAATTTTAAAAAGACCAAGTAGTATATTTGTGTTTCAGGCTCAGGAAATAGCACAGATTATCTCCTTGACAAATCTCATCCTTGGGTTGCTGCTGTCCTGATATGGAGCTTCGATATTTCCACATTCCTTACAACTTATTGTCATTTGTCATGTTTGATTTTATGGTTTTATGGATACCAGTAAATGTCTCGAAACTAATGATCTAGATTGAGTTATACTTAAAGAACCAAGCAGTTTCATGCATTTTGCTTAATGTAAATCCATTCTTAGAAGTCTTAGAACATGATTGATTATGTTTTTTCTATACTAACACTTTAGAATACATGAAATAACAATTGTGATATGAGCCTATTTGATTAAAATTAAGAATGAGAGCTATGTTATTATCATCAACACTAATTGACATTTTAAGGGATTAAGACCCTTAATTCAAAAAACATTTCCTACAGTAAACCACATGTGAATTTTATCATTAGTGTCATATCCAGAAATATATATATATAAAATTTAATTTAAATTTATAAATTATAATTAATTATATTATTTAAATTTAAATAAGTAAATTAAAAAGTAGTTAAATATTCATCACATTCATCTATAGATGAAGATGTCAAATATATTATTGCTAAAAGATATCATTTTAACTATTATCTTAAGCTGCTTCTAAATGTAGTAACTGGCAAGGTTGCCAAGGATTCCTATTTCTTTCCTAAAAGTGAACTGAAAAAGGAAAATGGAAATAATGACAATTAATAGCAAGATAGTTATCCTCAAGATCATTGAGAATTACCTGTCTGTCATGGCCATCTATTTCAGTGCTATGTTAACTGCATTCCTTGACGCAGTCAGTGCACCTGAGGCATTGAGAGGACATGTTGCCACATTGTTCAGTCTTCAAATGCAGAAGAGACTGGAATTATATTTCTCTTCTGTAGGAAGAGGCAAACTGCCTCAAGAGAAAGGTTGTGCTTAAAACACAAGATGAAAATTAAACATTGTTGAATTGACAACAAAGGAAAGAGAAAGGAACACTACAGTAACTAAATCCTGAATAATATTCTAAGTTATCAGTGTGTTTATTTTCAATTTCAAACCATTTATTTGAAAACAATTCTATGTGTTCAAGGTGGTCAAAATGTGATGAACTGATATACATATGCCTTGTTCAATAGTTGTACTAGTCAAACCAATTATACATTCATCACCATTCAGAGTGGTCACTTATCTATGAGGAAGATAAAGACATTTAAACCCTGCTCTCCCATCAAATTTTTATTAAACAGCGCACCATTAATAATAGTGTACATTAGGTCTCTAGAATTTATTTATTGAAAATAATTAAAAATTGGGACCTAAAAGGATGGCTCAGCAATTAAGAACACTTGTTATTCTTCCAGAGAATCTAAGTCCAAGTTCCAGCACCCAAAGAGTGGCTCACAACCCATAACTCCATTTCTAGGAAATCCAGCATCCTTTTCTGCCTTCCAGTGGACACCATGCCCATACATGGTACACATGCATAGGGGCAAAACACTCACACAGATAAAATGAAATAATTTTAATTAAATTGGTCAATTTTTTTTATTCATCCCACCTCTCATCGCTTGTTAACTGATGTCTTGTTTTCTGCATCTATGAGTCTATAAATTATTTTATATTGTACATCTAAGCAAGATCATACAGTATTTGTCATTCTCCACCTAGACATTTTCAATTACCATACTATACTTTACTTCTATTCGTGATGTCACATGTGGTATAAGATACATAAAATCTTTTCCATATAAATATATATGTACGCATATATATTTGCATCTGCATTTTCTTTCTCCATTTATCAGTTAATAGATATGTAAGTCACTTTCTTATCTTGACTAGTGTAAATAATGTTGCAATAAGCATGGGAACACAATTATCTCTTTTTGAGATCTTGATTTTATTTCATCTAGACTCATACCCAGTTTTGGATTGTTGTAGTTCATATTATAATTTTAAATTTAATATTTGAGGAAACTCCAGAGTTTTCTATACATACTTTACCAAACGCATTTGAATATCTTCCAATGGTGAACAAGAATTTTTTTTCCTCTAGTACCTTTTATCTCTTGCTTTTTTGGTAAGAGCCATCCTAAAAGGTGTAAGGTGGTATCTTACTATGATGTCAATTTACAGTTCCCTCGTTATTAGTGATGCTGAGCATTCATGCACGTATCAGTTGACCATTTTTGTGCCTGTTTTAGAAGTATCTATTCAAAGCCTTGAAACGTTTTTTTAATTTAGTTGTTTTGTTTTATTTACTACTGATATGTACAAGTTCCTCTTCTGTTTTGGTTATTAACTTTTTATCAGATGTGTTATTTGAAATACTGCCTTCTATTTGGTAGATTGTCTTTCTCTTTGTTGATTATTTCCTTTGTTGTGCAGATGCTTTTAAGTTTGGTGCAGCCTCTTAATTATTTTTGCTTATTAAATTACCTTTTGGATAAAAATATTTGCTATAAACATGTTTTAAGTTTCAATAAGAATGAAACACTACAAAATCATATAACATTGAATCCTCAAACATTCATTAAACATTTTACTGCTTGTATCTCATTTCTGTTCTTTAGGGTATTTAAGGCTTTCTTTTAAATTATTTGTTTTGAATTCTATTCTCTCTTGATTTGTCTCCTAATAATCAAGATAATAGTTTCATTTTAAATCAGTGTTTACTAGATACCTGACAGTATTACACATTAGAAATAAAGTATCTATTAGAAAAAAGTGTCATTTAATGGAAATTGTAAAGAAGTAAATAGATGGTTATATTGGTATTATCTGTGAGATATAGACATCTTGCACACAAAACTGATGAGAAAATGAGTAGTTTTTAAGTTTTATTTTGAAGCAATTTTGAATACACAGAAAATTTGGAAAAGTGCAAAACTTTGGCAGGAATGTAGCTCAATAGTCAAGTGCTTACCCAGCATATGTGAGGCCCTGGGTTTAATCTCCATCATCACAGACATATGCCCCCCCACACACACACAGAATAGTAAGAAGAAAAGAAATGTAGCCTAGTGGTAGTGTTCTTGTCTATCATGCTGAGATCCAGGGTTACATTCCCAGAAACACACACACACACACACACACGCACATGCTCAAATTTATTATTGTAACCATCTGAGTATAGGTTATACATTGGATCTATTTACTTCTATATACTATATATGTTTCTAAGAATAATGTTAGACTTTCATTTAAGAAAAATATAGCTATCAGTTAAGGAAGTGTAATCTTGCCATAAAAACTTTATCTTATAAAATTGTCCATATTTTCATGTTGTCAAATTTTACCAACTATTACTGTCAAAGTGTATTATATTCCCTTAAAAGAGAATCCTGTCCAGGACCACAAATAACATCTCATTATCATATTTCTTTAGTGACTTGATCTGTAACAATTCTTCCATATATTTTTGAGAAATACATAATGTGGTGGTTTGAATGAGAAGTGTCCCCCATAGGCTTCAGTACTTTTATATTTGTTCCCCAGTTGATGGCACAGTCCGGGAAGGTTTAGGAGTATGGTTTTACTGGAGGAAATATATCACTAAAGACAAGTTTTGAGAGAAAAAAAAACTCACCCTACTTCTAGTTTGCTCTCTCTGCTTCATACTTGTCATTGTGGATGTGAGCTCTCAGCTTCTGCTTCCAGCTGCCAGGATTGCTGCTTTCTGCCATGGCTTCCAACTATGGTATATTCTTATTCCTCTAAAACCATAAGGACAAATAAATCCTTCCTTCTATAAATTGTCTTGGTCATGGTGTTTTATCACAGCAACAGAAAGGTAATAAATACACATGTCGTTCATTTATAAGATATTCCTCAATTGGGGCTGTTCATGCATTACTTCATGATTAAATTAGGTTAAATATTTCTAGTCAGAATCCAACAGACATGTTTTCTCAAGGTACCTAACAGCAAGCACATAATGTCCATCTCGCTCTTCTTTAATGCAGTTACTTTCAATTACTATAGAAGTGTTTGGCACAGGTTTCAGAACAATCTCAAGCCAAATTTTATTTAAATGTGCGTTCCACAATACACAATCAAGTAACCTGACTATACTCCAGGAACAGAGCCCAATCTTAAAGTCTCAGAAAACTGATTTTCTTGTCAAATATTCTATACATCCCATCTCCTAACTGTTTAATTCTGTTTCCAACGGTTAGTTTGACCTCAGTGTTTCTCTATCTACAGAGATAAAAAAAAAAAAACAGTGTTGTATTTAAAGTCCTGTTCAATAAACTAGATATGAGAGTTTCCTGTCTGGAACCACACCTCGCTTACATGGCAGTTTCCTCCAATATGAAACATTCCCTTCAGGAGGAAAAGGAAAACCAGTGAGCATTAGGAGACGAACAAAGGGTCACATGTGGAAGAACAGAAACTTGTAAGGTTCTTGAGGGCTCCTCTCTTGCAATATAGAATGTAATAAATGACTGCTGTGGTGAAAGACTCTGACTAGCCTAAATACAGAGAAGAGGTACTTGGACTGTTAAACTGCCTGCAATCTCTTCAGATATCTCAATGGACTCAGCTTTTGTGAGTCAACACCCGTGTTGGGGAGGGATTTTTCATTATATGCTTACTTTTGAATCATCCTTATTTATACATTGTAAACAACCCCTCAGCCATACTTCACTTGGCCATCCCAATAAAAACATATTTGTTCACCAAGTTGCACATTATTGCAATCATTGCATTGGATTGTCATTGATCTCCTTTGTGGAGTGAATGTATGTATCATTTCCCCAGGAAATGTCTGCCACAAAATGCCCCCCCACACACATATCTTTTCCAGTGTGGAGCTAATGAAGTCCTAAGTGAATGTGTATTATTGACATGAGCATGACCTTGCCAAGTACCCCAGTGCCTCAGAACCATGGGAATGATAAAGTTTTCCTCCCTTCAAATTACAGATGCTTACCAACAGTTAGCCTTTAGCTAAAACCAGTGTATGCAGAACTATCAACTGCAATTTCCTCCACTAGGAAATTGCTCCAAGCTGAGATTGCTCCCCTATAGAGAGTTCATACCTATTAGTTAACCCACCTCTTCCTCATTGGTGCTGTACACAATAAATGTCCAGAGTTTCCAGGTTCCTGATGATGTCCTTCCAACATATCTCATGGCCCACCTGATTCCAGCTTTTCTGTACTTGGGTCTGTTATTTCTTCATCTCTCTGTTGGCCTAGTCAGGTTAATTTCAAAGTTGTGCAGTTCACAGCAGTGCTGGAGTTAGATTGAGATTGAACTAAAGAAGCACTACTCATGCAAATGGAGATTGAAATTAGCCCAGAAGAGTGTTTGTTGCTGTTTTTGTTGTTGTTAGTATGTTTCTCAGAGCAACTGATGCCTTATAAATGATATAACACTCCCACACATTCGTTTTAATAGAATTCAAATTTTAAGGCTCCTTTATGCTCATTCTATATCCTATTGGTATTTGTATCCTACAATATAGCTTCATCATTTAATATTATAGTAATAATCCCTAAATTTATATTTGCCAAAATTTTCTCTTACAGTGAGCCATTATTTCTTTTTAAATTATTTTTTTCATTTTTTTTGAGTACTTCACATACAAATAAAATTTATTTTGAGCAGATCTACTCCTCACTCTTGCCTACAACCCTCTAAGTCCCTCCCCCATGTCTGCCTCCCTCTATCTTCATGTCTTCTTTTATTTCTTTATATATAACATACGGAGTCCAATTACTGCTGCACATGAATGTAGGATTGACCACTGAAGCATAGGCAACCTACCAGGGGTCATGTCCCTGAAGAAAACTGAAGAGTCATTATGTCAATACATATTGAATGACATCTGAAAATTTTAAGAAATCACAACAATCAATTTTCTAAAAATATAAATCATCTTTTTATAATCTGAAACTCTTCATATGGTAAATAATTTACACTATAATAGCAAATTACTCTGTACTTGCTCCTTTAGAATCATATTCAATTAATCAGTAACAATAAACACTTATGTTCAATTTTCTTACCATTGTAGTTACATGAATCTATTTCCCTGTATTGACATGCTCAAGATTTCTTAGTCATTATTTTAAAAGACTGAACTCTGCCTAAAATTTTATCTCTTGAATTTAATTTCCCAAACAAGTATCAGATTTATCATAGTAGAAAATAACTATGATCAAGGCACTTCTTTCTTAGGATGTAAAACTCCCTGTTAACTACAAGGTAACCTATTACTTACTCAGTGTCATTTAAAATTCAAATTATTTCCTCTGATTATATTTCTTAAACAATTTGCTTAATTTTTCATTTAGACCAGTAATAACACATTCAAACCATCTATCTTTTCCTTTTTTTTGGTAGGTAAATATTTTATTTTTTATTAAGAATTTTTTTATTCATTTTACATACCAATCACAAATCCCACTCTTCCCTCCTCCCACCTCTCCAGCCTCCCCAAGCCACCCTCTATGTCCTCCTACAAGAAAGTAAGGCCTCTCATGGGGAGTTAGCGGAGCCTGGTGCATTCAGTAGAGGCAGGTCCAAGACCCTCCCCCTGCCTCAAGGCTGTGCAAGGTGTCTCACCATAGGTAGTGGGCTCCAAAAAGCTACTCATTCACCAGGGATGGATCCTGATCTTACTGCCAAGGGACCCCTTAAGCAGATAAAGCTACGCAACTGTCTGGCTTATGCAGTGTCTCACTGAGTATCTTTTGCAACTTGTCAAATTATTTAATTATAGCGTCAAAATATTGAAAAAAATTATCTATCATTTTATTAATTTTAACAATGTTTTCCAAAACTGATCTAGATTTCTGATATTATAGCATACCTATATATTCATAGATTTCAAATTAAATGAAAAAAATTACTCTCATTAATCCCTGGAGAGTAATTGTGGAATATTCATATACACTGTGTGAATATATGTCACTGTGATTGGTTTGTTAAAGAAGCTGATTGGCCTATAGCTAGGCAGGATAAGGTGAAGTGGAAAAACTAGAGTAAGGATGCTGGGAAGAAGAAGGGTAGAGAAAGAGAAATCGCCAGTGGAATCAGGGGAATCATATAGGAGTACATATAGGAGAAGTAACAAGCTATAAGCCACAAAGCAACATTTAAATTAATAGAAATACATTGATTTAAATTATAAGAGCTAGTTAGTAACAAGCCTAAGCTAGTGGTTGAGAATTTATAATTAATAATGAGTCTCTGTGTGTTTATTTGGGAGTGGCTGACTGGACAGAGCTGATAGAATCCCAACAGAAAAACTCTGCCTACAAGTAATATCATATTTGGAGACAAATATATTAAGAATAGTGTACTTTAAAGTAAAAATCAAATTGTTACAAAAGTGCATATATTATTTGTTCTTTCTGAATTAAAAATTTGCTCACCATATAATACAACTTTACTTGGCAGGAAACCTTACTTTTTGTGACAATATGAATGAACCAAGTGTACATCATTTTAAATGAAATAACTCAAAGAAAGACAAATACCGAATTATCTTACTTATATGTGAATTCTGAAGAAGTGATTTTCAATATGAGGCATGGTGACACATGCAGTAAGAGATGCTCATAATAATTCATATTAATAGAGCATAGAATTGTGATTATCATGGCATAGGCATGAGGAAAGGGGGAAGATATTGGTAAAAGGGTAGAAATTATAAGGTACATACCTAAAACTGGAATGAAAATGAAAGAAAAGCAAGAATAATGTTGATTAGATTCAAGCCTCTGGAGAAATGAAAAAGGAAGGAAGGAAGGTGGTGTTTTTATCTAAATTGTATTATTATCAATAAAGACTCAGGAGTTAGTTATTAGGGTGAAAACCCAGTAGATCAATGAGGCAGCAGAGGAACATCCAGCTGCCCCTCCCTTTTTTACTAGAGACCCAGCAAGCATGTCTCTCCATATGTCCCAGACCAAAAAAGCCATGAATCTCTAGGTCTACCCTACTACTTCCTGGGCATCTCTATCCATCTCTCTGGGTCCTCTGTACTCTCTATGAATAATTCTTGTCAACTAGTCACTGACTTTGCCTTCTGATCCAAGATTAATTTCATTAACACAGTCTCAGCCTGTTAAAATGTGATCAAATATCCCACAACATTTCCTCCTTTTTGTCTAAATAAAAAGAAAGAGTTTTAACTCTAACACAGTGAGATTATATACAATAAGAACAATTACCAAGTAAGAATTACATTCACAATGTCAAGTCCATTTGTATTTGACAAATTCAGAGATAATATTATCTATCCTATCTTAGTGAGTCTAAAGTTTTATATGTGAACCACTTTCTACTGTTAAAATATACAAGTTAATTGTATAACCAACCTAAAATCTTTTTAAACTTTAAAACATTTTCTTAGATAAATAATTTAAGCTTTTATGTCTCTCAACCTTATTAACTTTGCATCTCTTTTGTAACTTTCTTTTATGAATTTGATAACAAAGAAGATGTTCTAACTATCTAGTCTTTAACCCTCATCAGAGACCTGGGAAGGATAAAATATAATCTGAGTAAACAAGAAGTGCAAAGCAAGCAATTTATAAAACTATAGCAATGACAGAGACAGCTGGCTGCCTGGACAGCCACTAAAGGTTCCTATGCAACACTGGGGCATCCATCTTTGGCCTACAGGCTGAGGATATCTGACAGACTTTTTGTGAAGCAGGAGTTTTGAAGGACTATCTTGCCTTGTATTGACAAAGTTTGGCAGCTGACTTCCTTTGTGTCCTACTTGTCCAATTTGGACAGCATACTGTCAGCAGTCGAGGCAAAGGCAGTTTCTTTCCTGATGACTAGCTTTGCCACGTTGAAAGCAAGTTCTATATGGAAGTTTTTTGATGCATATTATCTTTTTTGAAGTAGATTGGTGCTGCCAGGAGCAGACATGTCTCATTGTCATGAAAAGTCTTATGTTATTAAAACATCTTAAATGCCATATTTTGTAGATCTCTGTAGTGTTTGAAGACCACTCAGCTATATAAAATACATGAGGCTAAATAAAGCTTACTTCTGTCTACATATAAACCCTTACTACAAGTTTGATTGTTATCTTAATTATCCTAAACAGTTTGTAAAAGTAGCTTTTAAGGACTATAACTTTACATTACAATTTTAAATGAGATGCATGGTTACAATACCTTACTGTATGTTGTAGCAAAAATAACCTTAAATTTGTATAACTATACAAAAATCCATACCAATGTAAAATATTTGAGACTAGTAGTTGTTTTTTATCTGAAAGTAGATTCAATAAAGTACCCTTTTATCCTATCATTGCTATACCACCCTCTTTTTCTTTTCAGAAAGAGATCCTTGAATCTAACCTCTGCTTAGTTTCCTCCATGATCATGACCAATAACAACTTACAACTAACTCCCTCAAAATAATGACAAACAACCAAAAACCATCATCCTTCCTCTTGGGAATGTGGGTATTGTGTTCTTAAAATTACTTCCTGTTGTCTGGGGGCAATAACATCTTTAGGGGACCCTGAGAAAATAATAATGGTCAAGTCCTGTAAGAACTATCTGTATCATTTGTTGTCCAGTCTCTGTGGGATCAGAAACTGCAGGGTTTATCCTGGCTGGAGTAGTATATAAGGCTGGACCATCTCAGCGAGCAGCTTAGAAGTTGTTCTAGATGCAGAATTTTGAGGAAACTGCAACAGAGGCATTCTAAGAGGCTGGATCACCTGGGCTTCTAGATTTGTCTTCATTGTTGTCTAGTCCTTTTGTTCTAAAAACAGACATATCTGCATTAACACAAGTATAGAATGCACTAACTACTTTGAAGTTGTCCTAAGTAGTTTGGGTGGTGTTTGTCAGCTTAGTGATAATACCACAATCCAGACTAATTCATTATTGCAGGGCCCCATCATCTTGGAGACCTCACAAATCACTGCCAGGAATGACTCTAGTTCCTGCAGAAAATTTAAATATTGGTAATATCATATGTAACAGATCTCTAAAAGGTTAAAGGCCCACAATGTGTTAAATACATCTAAAGTACACAAATTTAATTCTCTAGTAAACCTGCTTCAGATTCAAACCTGAAAACATGTACAGGAAGCTAGATGAAGCTTATTTCTAGAATTAAATATGATACTAAAATCATGACAGAAAGTTCATATATATATATATATATTATATATATATATATATATATAATCTTATAAATTTTGAAACAAAATTTAACCCTTAAGAAAAGTCTTAAGGAATCAAATGGAAACCAAAGGATCATGAGATTAGTGGCAACAGAATGGGCCCTTAATTTTTGTTTTCTTCTGTCCCATACCATGTGGCTCTTCTGACATGAGACAGAGATTTTGGATTTTTCTTTAACAACCATTTGGATCTAGGAAAGGAGAGAGCACACTCCAACTCCAAAGCCAGCTTTAATTTTTTATTGAACTGGAACCACAAAATGATCATTTATGTTTTATGTTTGTACAGAGCACCAAAAACAAGCATTTGGGAAGATTTATGAAATTCTACCCTGTTGGAGGTGTGCTATACCATTAGGCCAATTTAATCTTTTTCTTGGGATATTTTCTTTTTATGATTCATCCTTCTTCTTTAGGTGGCTCATTTGTCCAGTGGTCTTTAGATTCCTTATTCAAATGACTTCGGGCAGGTTACATCCTTGTTAAGGCAAAATCTTTTTTGGGCAGCAGAAAAAGTAGTATCTTCAGATAATATTTTTTCATACCTGATCAAATTAAAGACATTTGTTAGTCTTATAAGTTAGTTTTGGTTAAATGTCCATACTGTTTGATGTGCTATCACCTCTACTAATCAAGATGGCTCTCCTGTTTGAATGTAATTTTTATTAATCTTGATGGTATCCATAGCTTTTCTTCTCCCATGGAAAGAAAAGCAAAATCTCTTCCCCTGTGTAACACACATCCTAACTTCCATTCTGAGGCCAACCAACACATCTTTAAAATATACAGGCTGATTTAATTCCATAGTCTTTTCTATTATCCAGTGTCTCTCTGCAGCTGTTGTTTCTTTCTGATTGGCATTTAAAATATTTAAAGTTAATAAAGCACTGTGTAATCTACCTCTGGGGGTCTTTATTATCCTTTTCTGTTTATCAAGCATATCTTTTAAAGTATGATTAGATATTTCTGTAACTTTTTGTCCTGTAGGATTGTGTGGTACACTTGAAATATGCTTTATGTTGTAATATGCAAAACATGTTTCATTTTACTAGAGACATATGCTGGAGCATCATCAGTCTTAATTTATACAGGTATTCTCATAATGGCCATGGGCTATTGTGATCCCAGGCTGCACATTGGATGCCAAATGTTGTTTTTTATCTAAGTTGTTCTATTACCAATAAAGACTTGGGAGTCAGATACTGGGGTGAAAACCAGGTTGATCAAAAAGGTGGCCTCAGAGGAGAGACCAGCTGACCTTCCCTGTTTTACCAGAGACCCAGCGAGTGTATCTCTCTATGCTCCCCAGACCGAAAAAGTCACAAATCTCTAAGTCCCTCCTTACCACTTTCTGTGCTTCTTTCTATCCATCTCCCGGAGTCCTCTGTACTCTCTATGAATAATTCTTGTCAACTAGTGGCTGGCTCTGCCACCTGATCCCAGGTAAATTTTATTAATATATTCTCAGAGTTTCACAGTGTGATCAAATATCCCACAATTGAAGGAAGGAAGGAAGGAAGGAAGGAAGGAAGGAAGGAAGGAAGGACGGACCCAAACCACACGAAGATGTAACAAAGAAAGAATATTACAGACCAATCTCCCTCATGAACATTGATGCAAAAATACTCAGTAAAGTACTGGCAAAATGAACCTAAGAACATGTCAAAAAAGTCATCCACCATGACCAAAGTAAGCTTCATCCCAAAGATGCAGGGATGGTTCAACATATGAAAATGTCAATGTAATTATAATTTCTATGCTATATTATAGATCTCTTGAAATTATTCCTTATGAAATGTTAACTATTTGATCAGCATCTCTCAACTTCCTCTTACCACTCTAACCTCTGGTAACCACTATTCTATTTATAGCTTGATATGATCAATTTTGTTAGATTCCATTTATCAGTGAAATCATGTGGTAATTGTCTTTCTCTTACTGGATTACTTTACATAATATAATACCCTATAAAATATCACAAATCAAAGGGGTTCTTTCTGTCTTTCTGATGAGTGATATTTAGTTATACATGCATATCCCTATTTCTTTATTCATTCATCCATGTGTAATTAAATGACATAATTAATATATTGATTCACTAGATTTATTCATTCCAAAATGAGCCTTTTATTTAAAAGAAATACCATATTGTATGTGGTAAACAGTCTTTTCTGTAATGTAAAATGAAATAAATATAATAATAATATATAAGTAAAATAAATATAAAAGTAAAATATTAAAAGAATACTTTCTTCTACCTCTCATATTTGTAAAGTGAACAAAGTGGAGTTATAAAATAAAGTTATAGTTTCTTGCTCATGACATTATACATTGAGATTTGTGTTTAGTATAAATTTAAATAGATTTCTTTCCTTACTTTTGTTACTTTTATAATTAACATTTTCATTTATTTATTTCAAAAGAAAATCAAAATGAAACTCATTCTATTCCTTAAAAGTGTCAGGAAATTATTTCAATCCATCTTGTATTTTCATTTATTCCCCAAACAAAAATGTTTTCACTTAAACAGGCAGATTAATCAAATTATTTAATCAACATATATTCCGTGAATAATTTCTATGCTTTCACATGTGTTTGTCTCAATGGAGGATATTACCTATTAAAGATATAATCAGTACATCTTATAATCCATAGCTTACATATCCAAATGTTGAACAAAAAACAAATAATTTGTTTTTACTATTAATATATTACAGTAATGAATAAAACATATGTTCAAAATTACATATTCCAGGAGATTTTCCAAGAAATTCAGTAGTCAGGGATGGGTATGATGGCACACAGTTGTGATCACAAGAAATGAAAGATGAGAGTCAAGAACTGAAGGTCAGCTCAGTGGCTAGGAGCATTTATTCTTGCAGAGGATCAGGGTTTGACTTCAAGCAACCACAGAGGGGTTCACAGATATCTCTAAGTCCTGTTCAAGGGGATTTGATTTCCTCTTCTAATCTGATACCCTCTTCTGACCTCAACATTACATCCTCAACCACACATCCATGTGCAGGCAAAACATTCATACACATAAAATAAATAGATCTAGACATTTTTTAAAAAACTGAAAGTGACCTAAATAGCAAGTTCAAAGCCACCCTAGGATACAGGAAACTGTCTTATAGAAAAGAGGTAAAATGTAACAAGAATTTATCTGTCAGAGTTCATTCAGAAAAATGGAGAAAAGTAGAATTCCTAGGAGTAATATCAGTTTGGGAATTGGTTATAGTGATTTTGGAACATGTGGTCTAAATAGTGTACACCTGTTATTTCTGCATCTGATATGGATTCCAATGTAGAAAAAGACAGTATAAAATTGCAGATATGAGATAAGGAACACAAGGACAAACTGGATTTCTTCAAGACAAGCAGAACAAACTTGTACCTTATCCCACTCCTACTTTAAGTAGGCACTGTTGCATAAGTTAGAAACACTGAAGCAGGAGACTCAATGGAGCTGAAAGAGCTGTGGGTTCTGATGCTCTTCACCTAACAAAGTGAACCAGCAGATCAGCAATAACCTGGATAAGCTGCTACAGGAGCACCTGCAGTCTGGCGTAGGGTTTCTGAACATAGAAAGTGTGTTATTTCACTTTTACCTTTTTTCCCCATGAAAAATGTCTTTAACAAGGAAAGAGTGTTCTCAGAAATAAAGTTTAAGCTAGCTACATTGATGTAATCTAAATCAACCACAGCTATATGAAATCTTTACACTAATCTTAATAACTATACTTTGAAGGTAGTGTAATCTACATAGCACAATATGAGAAAAAAAGAAAATGAGGCACAGATAGAAACAATTGTCCTAAATGGATTCAGACATCAGTATCATCAGACTAACCCTTCTTTCGATAACCATAATAGAATATGGACAAAATACAAAAAATAATGGTAATGATAATTTTGGGAAATAGAATTACCTTGTGGTCTAGCTATTCAGCTTCTGGAGTATAGCCAAAGGAAATGAAATCTGGATGTCTAAGTGATAACTTCATTTCCAGGTTTGCTATAACATTGTTAACAATAGTTAAAATACATAAAAATATAGTCATCCGTTGACAGATTAATGTAAAAATAAATTATGGTACAATCTTCTGTTGGTATCCATAGTGTATGGGCTTCAGCACCTCTGGTGAATATTAAAATCCACACATAACTAAGTTCTTATGTACTATGGTACAGTATTTGCATATAGTCCAGACATAGTCTCTCATACATTTTAAATCACTAAATCAGTCATAATACCTATTATAATGTGTCTTGTAAATAGGTGTTATACTGCATTATTAAGGATATAGGCAAGAAGAAAGCTTATATATGTATACATGTTCTCTACATATGCAACCATGAAAGCCTAACTCTATAGCATACTTTTTTTTTTTCGAGACAGGGTTTCTCTGTGTAGCTTTGCGCCTTTCCTGGAACTCACTCAGTAGCCCAGGCTGACCTCGAACTCACAAAGATCTGCCTGCCTCTGCCTCCCGAGTGCTGGGATTAAAGGCATACGCCACCATGGCCCGGGTATATAGCACACTTTTAATAGCTCCAATTTTTTTCTTAAAATTTGCAGAACAATATTTTATTAATTGAGCTGCTCTGACCCCTATTCTTTCCAGGTGCTTCTCCAAAATGATCCTGAGGGAACAACTACTTAATGCTCTTCTTAAAATAAAGAAATGTCCTTTCACACCTGCCTGCTTGCCATTTAAACACACCTGCACACAAAGCCCATCTGGATATATACACACAAACATAAGAACAATCTTTCCTTTCTTACGTGAAGCAATTCTTTAAATTTTCTGGAAACAAACATTTCAAAAAATATTTTTTCCAGTCTCTCACTCCAAATTCACCATGATATATCAATTTCTTTAAGACTATGTGTTCTAAAACATAGATAATTCAAAGATGACTAAAGCTGTTGCCTCATTTGTCTATTTTAGTATTAAGGAAAAGTCACATAGCATAATAAAGGTCTATTGATGACATTTTAATAGTTCAGTGTTCTTAGATGAGAGCACAATGCTGTACAACAGATATCTCCAAGATTTTTGTCTTTTTTTTCAATGGATAGATGTGGAATTTCTATCATACAAGACTGTTTCACTTATTTTGACATTGTATTTTCTAAAGTGTCATGCTTAAGTAAAATCTATAAATGATGGAATTAGTGACTGACATAACTGAAAAGATGTTGAAAATGCCTGGTATAGTAATTCATCAAAGATAAATTTTACTATGAATCATTGTTAAGCTAGAATCCTGAAATACTGCTGTTTATGTATATATGATATGGAGAGAATTTGTTAGATTTTGTATCAGCCTTTATTGAATTTCATTTTGTTTCATCCATATATGACCAAATATATATTGTAGTATATAGCTTATCTTTTTATTTGAAATATTATTATATATTATTTTATTTTTTATTAATCTTAGATGTTCTGTTAATCTTTAAATTAGCATGTAAAATAACAGGCTTTATCATGACATTCACATATACTTTGATCTAACTTGTTTGCCTTCTCTGCTGCCTTCCTTTGTCCTCCCTCCCTTACTTTTGCTGGCCCTCTTCCTTCATCTAAATGATCCCCTCTCCTATTTTCATGTTACCTGATTTCCATTGTGGTATATTATTATCCCTTCCCTTTTGATCTCTTATTCTTCTGTCAGTCATCTTTTTACTTTCATATTTAATATAGCAACTGTTATATATCTTTTTCTTTATTTCTGATCTTGATCTTTTAGTTATTCATACCTATATGTGATTTGGGGAATAGGCGTAAGGATATTGCTCAGTGGTAGAGCAACTGTTTGAGGCACTAAGTTCAATCATCAATATCACAAAAGTGGAGGGTAGAGAGATGGCTCAGTGGTTAAGAGCTTGCAAAGGAACTGGTTTAGTTCTCAACACCCATGTTAGGTGTCTTATAACCACCAGTAACTCCAGATTCACAGAATCTGACACCCTCTTCTGGACTCTAGGAGCACCTGCATTCACATGTCTTAGCAGACACATCTGCATTTATATGATTAAAAATAGATAAGACCTGGGCATAGTGGCATACATTTTAAGTCCAGCACTTGGGAGGCAGAGGCATGTGGGTCTCTGAATTTGAGGCCAGCCTGGTCTATACGAGGGAATTCTGGGAGAGCCATGACTACACAGAAACACTCTCTTGAAAAATAAAAATAAAAATAAAATAAAATAAAAACAAATGACTACAGTATGGTGGTACATACTTTTAATCCCAGCACTCAAGAGGTAGAGGCAGACTTATCTCTTTGAGTCTGAGGCCAGTCTGGTCTACATAGTGAGTTCCAGTCTAGCTAAGGATTCATAGTGAAATTTCACCTCAAAAAATAAAGAATAAGATTAATAAACAGAAAGAGATATTTTAAAAGATTATGGTTTTTGAAAAAATGAAATAAATAAAAGAAATCTACAGCTGTAGCAACTCTAAGCCAGCAATAAATAACATTATCAATAACTAATCATAACAACCTACAGGAAATGGGACATGACATTTGAACTGTCTGATTTATCTTTCATTCTCAATACTTCTACAGATATGGCACAAAACCATTATTTTACATTGAATACCACTATTTAAGTTTAATGAGCATGTAGACAGGCAATATTACTATGTTACAGTAAGTTCTGAAATATTCCAGAAAATTATATGAGAAAAATACACTAGGCAGAACAGTTATCATAAAGAAATCTCTAATTATGAAATACTGTAAAATAATTTACTTCACATTGTTTTCCCTTTCACTTTCACCTGCAATTATGACGTGTTGCTAAGAGGAAAAGATAACATAAAGCATTGCAAATGAAGATCATTCTTGTAAAGATCTTCTTACAGCATGGATAAATCATTTTGTACTATTGATAATAAATGATGACTTTATCACGTGTTATATCAAAAGATCAAGCTAATTTAAATTCTCTTAAACATTTTATTTTACAGCTGTGTATATAAATGGCTTTTATATTGTAGGTTAAATTTTTTAAAAAATATACCAATTTGTAAGTTGATCAAGTTTAATTGATCATTTTCCTAATGTGAACAATTAAGTATTTCATGAAATCTCAGTAGATACATAGATCAACAGATAGGTACATACACGATATACATGTAAGAGATTAAACTTTAGATTTCAGAAAATGTGAGAAAATGAAGGTATGATTTCAACAAGAATGATAGCTGGAGTTAGATGCTATGTGTAAGAACTACTTCGTTTGTGTCAGTCAAAATTAGTCCTTTTTGTATGAGTAAATTATGGGCACCAGTTGTGGCATGCTCAAAAATATTTAGACTCTCTGGAATTATGATACTGTAATCAGGAAAAATCCATCCACCTAAGAGTGTTGTTGAAGTATATTAAGTAATATAAGCTAAAAAATTCAGTGC
The DNA here is from genome assembly GCA_001675575.1 of Neotoma lepida. NCBI lineage: Eukaryota > Metazoa > Chordata > Mammalia > Rodentia > Cricetidae > Neotoma > Neotoma lepida. The sequence goes on from LZPO01107918.1 coordinate 134,818, forward strand.
TATACCTAGAACATATTAAATAATTAACATGACTTTCTGAAATGGGTAGTTATTGACATTATAATTTAGGAGCAATACATAAGACCTTTACAAGCTTCCTATCAACTTTGCCCTTATCTTATCTGACACAAAATTCTAGGATGTCAACATTTTAAAATCTAGAATTTGTTATCTGGGAAATTCATTCTTTCTACTTTTATATCAGCTAAATTTTGACAATCATACCTTTCAGAATTTGGCTGCAAATGATTGGCAATATTACGCAGGACTATGCTTCCTTTCTGTGCACAGTAAACCACACATAATTCTACATAATAGAACCTGCATCCAGGATATGTATCTACTGTCTTTCATATAAATACCATAGGAGAAAATGTCATATATTTTCCTGATGTCTGTATATGTGCCTTGCTCTCCTAGCCTAATGAGCTGTCATCAAGCAAAGGTGATTTAAATTTGACATACCTTGTCCTTTGCTCTCTGTCTAGCCAGTCTTAAACAAATTTTCTTTTAGAAATGAGTTTTTTTAGTAGTTAAAGTTTTTCATTTATTTTACATACCATCTACAGTTTCTCCTCACTCCTCTCCTCCCATCCCCTCCCCCCACCCTGCCTCCCTTTTGCCCTGACCCCATCCCTTACTCCTATGTTCAGAAAGGGGCAGGCTTCCCATGGGAATTAACAAAGAATGGCATATCAAATTGAAGTAGGACTAAGCTCCTCCCTTTGTATTAAGGATTGGTAAGGCAATCCAGTGTAGCAAAACAATTGGAAAAATGGCACAAGGAATATAGTTCAAAATATGTTGACTTGATTGAGGAACAACTTATTGATGGTGATAACTACGTTCGTCGGAGTAACCAAAGATTGCAACGACCTCATGTCTATCTGCCTATACACCTTTATGGACAACTGGTACACCACAAAACAGGCTGCCATTTACTGGAAGTACAGAATGTTATCACAGAGCTCTGTCACAATGTTCNTACTCCAGACTTGGATAAATGGGAAGAAATTAAAAAGCTGAAAGCCTCTCTCTGGGCCTTGGGAAATATTGGCTCATCGAATTGGGGGCTTAATTTGCTACAGGAAGAAAATGTGGTCCCAGATATACTAAAACTTGCAAAACTGTGTGAGGTTCTTTCCATCAGAGGGACCTGTGTGTATGTTTTTGGGCTCATAGCTAAAACTAAGCAAGGATGTGATATTCTAAAATGTCACAGCTTGGATTCTGTGAGGCACAGTAGCAAGCATCTGTGGCCAGTGGTTCCAGATGATGTAGAACAGCTCTGCAATGAGCTCTCTTCTGTCCCAAGCACCTCCAGTTTGAACTCTGAGTCGACCAGCTCTAGACATAACAGTGAAAGTGAGTCTGCGCCATGGAGCATGTTCATACTGGAGGATGACGGGTTCGGCAGCAGCTCCACCAGTACATTTTTCCTTGACCTCAATGAAGATGGTGAGCCAGCATTTTATGACCGACCTGGACCTATAAAGGATAAAAATTCATTTCCCTTTTTTGCCTCCAGCAAACTTGTAAAGAATCGTATCTTAAATTCACTTACTTTGCCTAATAAAAAACACCGAAGTAGCAGTGATCCAAAAGGAGGTAAAGTGTCATCTGAAACTTAGACAAGCAACCTGCGAATCAGAACGCTTACACAGGCCAGTGTTGACTTTAACCACAGCGATGACTTCACAACCATCTCCACAGCACAGAAAACATTACAGCTGGAAACTTCCTTTGTTGGGAATAAGCACCTTGAAGACACTGGCAGCACTCCAAGTATTGGAGAGAATGACTTAAAATTCCCCAAGAGTTTTGGTACAGAGAATCACAGAGAAAACATGAGCAGAGAAAGGTTGGTTGTAGAAAGCTCAACAAGCTCACATATGAAGATCCGCAGCCAAAGCTTTAACACAGACACTGCAACAAGTGGCATAAGTTCAATAAGCTCCAGTCCCTCTCGTGAGACAGTGGGTGTAGACCCTACAACTATTGACACAGACTGTGGAAGTATGAGTACTGTGGTAAGTACTAAAACTGTTAAGACAAGCCACTATTTGACACCACAGTCTAACCACCTGTCTCTCTCCAAATCGAATTCCGTGTCCCCTGGTGCCACCAGGTTCTTCTCATACACTTCCTAGAAAAGCACAGTCCCTTAAAGCACCCTCCATTGCTACAATAAAAAGTCTAGCAGATTGCAACTTTAGCTACCCAAGTTCTCGAGATGCCTTTGGCTACGCTACATTGAAAAGATTGCAGCAGCAAAGAATGCACCATCCTTATCACACTCCGAAGCTTTGGCATCCCCAGCAAAAGACGTGCTGTTTACTGACACCATCACCATGAAGGCTAACAGTTTTGAGTCCACGCTGACGCCAAGCAGGTTTATGAAAGCTTTAAGTTATGCATCATTAGATAAAGAAGATTTATTAAGTCCTATTAATCAAAATCCCCTGCAGCGGTCCTCCTCAGTTAGGTCCATGGTATCCAGTGTTACGTACAGAGGTTCTGATGACTACATTGGACTTGCTCTTCCAGTCGACATCAATGATATATTCCAGGTAAAGGATATTCCTTATTTTCAGTCAAAGCACGTGCCTCCTCCAGATGACCGAGGTGCAAGAGTGTTTTCCCACGATGCAGAATGCCTTCCATCTGGAACTGGTGGTCTTGTAAAAAATTCTTTTCACTTGCTACAGCAGCAGATGAGTCTCAGGGAAATAATGAACTCCGTCCATTCTGACGCCTCTCTGTTTTTAGAGAGCACAGAAGACACTGGACTGCAGGACACACAGATGACAATTGCCTTTACTGTGTCTGCATTGAAATTCTAGGCTTCCAGTCTGGTAACCAGCTAAGTTCGATATGTAGTCACTCAGACCTTGAAGATATTCCATATTCTGATTGGTGTGAGCAGAGGACCCACAATCCTTTAGAATCCAGTATGAAGAATAGGTTCCCAAAAGCCAGCTCAAGCATTAGGAACTCACTCTGATCTCACTGCTCAAGCTATACAACTGTCATACATATGTAGAGGGCCTGGTCTGTCCCATGCAGGCTCCCTAGCTGTCCTTCCAGTTTAAGGACTCTTAAGTTAATTTGACTTCTGTTGTATCAAGGGAGCAAAAAAATGTCCCTGCCCAAATCCAAAGAATGGACTTGGAGACATGGACTATATCAGAAATGAGACTTATGGATGGTACAGTCAGTGAGCTCCTATGAGCCCAGGTTAGTTGTTTCTATGGGTTCGTCTGTGATGACCTTTACTCCTTTGTCTCATACAATCATTCCTCCCACTCTTTAATAGGACTCCCTGAGCTTGGCCCAGTGCTTGGCTGTGGATCTCTGCATCTGCTTCAATCAGTTACTGGAACAGGGCTCTCTGATAACAATCAATCAGGGTAATCACCAATCTGATTACAGGAGATGGCCAGTTCCAGCACCTTCTACACTATTGCTAGGAGTCTTATCTGGGGTCCCTTGTGGATTCCTGGGAGTTTCCCTGACACCAAGTTTCTCCCTAATCCAGAAATGCCTCCTATCAAGATATCTCTTTCATTACTCTTCTCCTCCATCTAGCCCCTTACCCTCCCAACCTGATCACTCATGTACCCATCCTCACTCCTGGCCCCAGTTTTCCCAGGGGATCTCTTTTATTTCCCCTTCCCACCAGTAGCACAGATACTGAAATTTAAATTAATAAATGGGACCTCATGAAACTGACAAGATAAAATGATAGCATAGGAAAAGATCTTCACCAATCCCATATCTGACAGAGGGCTGATCTCCAAAATATATAAAGAACTCAAGAAACTATACAGCAAAATAAAAAATAATTCAATTTAAAAAAGGGTACTGATCTAAAGAGAGAGTTCTCAACAGAAGAATTTTATTTTTTTATTAAGAAATTGTTTTTATTCATTTTACATACCAAAGATCCCCCTCTTCCCTCCTCCCATCCCTTCATTTAGGAGAGGCAGGTCCAAGCCCCTCCCCATGCCTCAAGGCTGTGCGAGGTGTCCCATCTCAAAAGGCCTGCTCATGCACCAGGGATGGATTCTGATCCTACTGCCGGGGGGCTGCTTAAGCAGATCATGCTACACAACTGTCTTGCTATGCAGAGGGCTTAGGCCAGTCCCATGAAGGATCCATAGCTGTTGGTCTAAATTTCATGAGTTCCCACTAGTTTTGTTTGGTTGTCTCTGAATGGCATGGTCAAGCTGGAACAGGGATGGAGTGGGAGAGCAATGAAAGAGATACCACGATAGAAGGAGACATCATGGGGATAGGGAGAAAACGGGTGCTAGGGAACTTCCCAGGAATCTACAAGGATGACCCCAGCTTAGACTACTAGCAATAGTGGAGAGGGTGCCTGAACTGGCTTACCCCAGTAATCAGATCAGTGAATACACTAACTGTCATCATAGAGCCTTTCTCTAGTAACTGATGGAAGTAGATGCAGAGATCCACAGCTAAACACCAGGCTGAGCTCCAGGAGTCCAGTCAAAGAGAGAGATGAGGGATTCTATGAGCAAAGGCATGAAGATCATGATGGAGAAAACTACAGAAGCATTTTAAATGGGAGAGACACACTTAAGGAATTGTTCAACATCCTTAGCCTTTAGGGAACTGTAAATCAAAAGGACTCTGAGATACCATCTTACACCTGTCAGAATGGCTAAGATCAAAAATACTAATGACAGATTATGTTGCAGAGGATGTGAAATAATAGGAACACTTTGCCACTGCTGCTGGGAGAACAAACTTGTACAGCTACTTTGGAAATCGTTATTGCTGTTTCTCAGAAAATTGGGAATCAAGCTACCTCAAGACATAGCTATACCAATCTTGGGCATATCCCAAAGGATGCTCAACCATAGTACATGGACATTTGCTTAACTATGTGCATAACAGCATTATTCATAATAACCAGAACCTGGAAACAACCTAGATGTCCCTCAACCAAAAAATGAATAAAGAAAATGTGGTACATTTACACAATGGAGTATTACTCAGTGGCATCTTGAAATTTGCAGGCAAATGGATGGAACTAGAAAAAAATAATCCTGAGTGAGATAACCCAGACCCAGAAAGACAAACATGGTATGTACTCACTCATAAGTGGATATTAGCTGCAAAGAAAAGGATAACCAGACTACGATTCACAGTCCCAGAGAGACTAGGTAACAAGCAGGACCCAAAGAGAGATACTGGAGACTTTATTTACTTGATGCTATACAGCATCTTTATAATCTATTAGGTCTTGTATGACTTGAGTATATTAAGAACATGTGCTTTTTTTTAAATCAGAGGGTTGTCCAAACCAGTAGACTGTACTAGACAACATTGACCTTCATCCTTGACATCCTGACCATCTTTCAGAGAGGATCTCACTCTGTAGCCCTAAATGTCCTCCAATTTGTGATCCTCTTGTCTTAGCCTCAAGAGTTCTAGGATTACAGGTGTGTGTAACAAATATGTGTATAAAACCATCTCTACAACATGAGCATAGATTTGTTTTTCAGCTTGGCAGGAACAATAACTACTGTCAAACATTTTTTAGTATATCAGAGATAATCTTTTTGGATAGTATACTTGAATTTAAAAGCATGGGAAACTTAGAGTTTAGATTCCCTCATTATCTGGACAGAGAAAAAGGAAAACAGTGTTAAATCAAAATACTATTAGCCATATCATTTTCTATTTTCTTTTATCTGCAAACCTTTCTCCTTCATACCATTCAATTCTCTAAAGCTCTGCCAGTGAGAACAGCAGTACATACCTTGGAAAGATTTTACTAATCATAGGTTTGAATTAAGGATTAATTGAAAATTGTTAACTTTACTTTAGATATGAGAAAAGCATCTGCAGTAGGTCAAATTCTTAAATTGCCAAAGCATTCCAAGTCACATTTTGTGATGAAACATTATGATAACAATAATTCTTACATTCTTAAGACTGTAACTTTTGCTGGACCTCATAGCCAGAACTGATAATACACTCTGAGGTCACTTAAGACTAAACACTGTTATCCAACTATGTGCTTGGTCTGTTTGTTTAACTTACTTATTAGAAAACAATGTAACAAACTGCCTTGGATTACCCATGCAATCCATTTTTACAATCTAAGCTAAGGTATAGTTGTAATCGTAAATTTGCGTGCTTCTATACCACTTCCCCAGAACAATGCATAACATTTTCTGAAAGAAGAAAATAGAGAGGTTGAAAGCAATCTTCTAAAATGAATACCCACAATAAATGCTGAATACAACATTTGTATATTACTGTATGTATAAGCTGACAACATGACTGCTCCATGATATGGTTAAGGGCAGGGTTTTTATTGTAGATATGAGAAAGCCAACTGCCACAGGCATCAGGAAGAATCCAGAGCAGAGAGAGAAAATAGTAGATTGACTATGGCCAGAAGGCTGGATCTAACCAGGGGAGAAGTAGGATCAGTTTGGAGAGTGGTAGAGAGAGAGGGATATGAAAACCAAGAGAAGACCAAACTAGCACAGCCTAAATGCAGTTATAAGGAGAAATGAGTAACTGATGCAAGAGACACTTATGAGCTGGAGAAGATTAGGGTTGTAGAGGAGGTGAGAAGAGCTGAAAAGATTCAGGATGGAAGTGTGGATTCTTGTTGTAGAATATTATTTTCAAGTGTGCTACTTTTGTTCATGTTGCACTTGTTTAACTCTGTGAAGCTGTGTTACTGTGCCTAAAACATCTGACGGTCTAATAAAGACCTGAAAGGTCATTAGTGAAGCAGGAGAAAGGATAGGCAGGGTTGGCAGGCAAAGAGATTAAATAGAAGGAAAAATCTGGGAGGATAAGAAGAAGGAGCGAGAAAAGGAGGAGAGGAAGATGTTAGGGGCCAACCATCCAGCCACCTAGACACCCTGTCACACAGCCAGCCACATAGTAAGAATGAAAGTAAGATATACAGAAGTAAGAAAAGAAAAAAGCCCAGAGGCAAAAGGTAGATGGGATAAGTTAAGAAAAGTTGGCTAGCAACAAGTCAAGCAAACGCCAGATATTCATAATTAGACATAAGCCTCTATGTGTGAATTATTTGGGAGCTGGGTAGCACCCCTCCAAAAAGAGGCAAAAGACCCCAAAAGAGCAAAAACAACATTTTGGTGTACCAATATGAGGGTCAAATTTTCATAGTACCCGAGAAAGATTTAAAAAAAAGATATGGCTCCTTTAACATTTTCTGCTGGACAGTTTCTGCCTTGAGCAGGCAGCACATTAAGTAGGAACAAAAACTGAAGTAAAAATTCCTACCACAGTGCAAGCATTGGCATTCTAGAACTCTAGGAAGGTTGAATGCAGTACTTGGTCATCTACCTCTGACTGGGCCTTGGGTTTTAGGCTTGGATTTCGTGACCTGAGAAGCAGAAAGAGCCAGCCAAGAGAGCCACATGGAGGATCCAGGTGTAGCTTAGCAGTCTAAAGTTTGCTCATGCAGTCAAAAAAGGCTAAAGGATATGCAGTAAATCAGATCCAGATGGAAAAAAATATCTCTAAATAGGTTCCAATGTGTTTTTACAATGTCTATAGGGTTAAAAAAGAAAAAAGAAGGGGGGGGATATGAACAGTCATAGAAAGAAATAAATACTTTAAAAATAGTAAAGTTTTTAAAGAGAGAAGTAAAATAATAAAAAAGAATAAGCCATGTAGAGATGGGAAATACACAGGGAGTCTGGATCCTGTATGTTTTTGGGATGATTTTGAATTTCTGATTGTTGATAAGCAAACAACATCTGCTAATAGGCATGGGATTATAAACAAGACTGTGGGATTGAGCCAACCTAGAGACTGTAGGGTTATCTTAACTTTAAACAGAAGTAAAAAAAACGTATTTGTAAAATGGAACTTAAAAGACGCATTGCTTTAGAGAAGTGGTTTTGCTTTTGTTTCCACAGGAAACAAGAGGCTGTGGATTTGTTCCAGGTTAATATGGATCAGGTTTGATCAAAGGAGGCCTCCTGAACCTTGACAGGTGGTATCTATCAACAAAGGTCACTTCTGGTCTACCCAGGACTTGGTCATTATCTCAAAATTTTCTCAAGGACCCTAAAGATACTTCATCCAAAGAAAGCATGAAGCAGTTTGGAGAATACTACACCCATATTCCCAAGAGATGAAGGGGGGTTGGTTATTTGGTGGGTTATGGATGTTTGTTATCATTTAGGAGAATATATCAAATTTAAAGTTATTTTTGTTATAATGTATATATATATATATATATATTTCTACTCTTGTTTGGGGTATTGGGCTTATGTAGCTCATTTAAAAAGCAATATATAAATAAGAAATGAGGTTAGTAGTTAATCTATAATAATCAAAATTGTAGTCACATTAGGTATGATTTCAAGGTGATAGATAGATAGATAGATAGATAGATAGATAGATAGATGGATGAATGGTCTTCAAACACTTCAAACACCTATAGAATATGGCATTTAAAATATTTTGTTAACATAGGGCTTTTCACAACAATGAGACACATCTGCTCCTGGCACCACAAATTTATTTCAGAGATGATGGCATCAAAGAAACTTCATATGGTGTTCGCTTTCATTGTAGAAAGGTTAACCACTGGGCAAAGAAACTGATCTTTCCTTTGACTGCTGACAATGTGCTCTGCAGATTGTACATGTAGGACACACAGGAAAAAAATTGTTGAACTTTTGCCAAAAACATGGCAGGACAGTCCTTCAAAATTTCTGCTTCACAGATGAGTCTGCCAGATATTCTGTAGGACACAGAAGAAAGTGACTGATGAACTTTGCCAATACAAGGCAGGACAGTCCTTCAAATTTCCTGCTTCACTGAAAAGTTTGACAGATACTCTGGGCCTGTAGGCTGAAGATGGATGCCTCAACATTGCAGAAGAACTTTTGGTGATTGTCCAGGAAGCAAGATGTCTCTATTGTTAGGTAATATTACATCCTTCTGGGTCTTTGATGGAGTTAAAGACTAAATAATTAGAATTAGAGTTTGCCTTAATTATGATAGTAAGTTAGGTATTAAACTTTGGACTCACTAAGATAGAATAGGTAATGCATTATTTTCTCTGAATATGCTAACTACAAATGGACTGAATATTGTAAATAATTCTTACTTGATGATTTTCTATTGTGTATACTTTTAATATGTTAAAATTAAAATCTTTCTTTTTATTTAGACAAAAGGGGGAAATGTTGTAAAATGTTATTTTAAGGTGTGTTACTTTTGTTTATGTTGCAATTATTTAACTCTGTGAAGCTGTGTTACTGTGCCTGTGTAAAACACCTGATAGTCTAATAAAGAGCTGAATGGCCAATAGCAAGGCAGGAGAAAGGATAGGCAGGGCTGGCAGGCAGAGAGAATAAACAGAAGGAGAAATCTGGGAGGAGGAGAAGAAGAAGGAGCAAGAAAAGGAGGAGAGGAGGACGCAAGGGTCCAGCTACCCAGCTACCCAGCCACCCAGCCATCCAGCCTTCCAGCCACCCAGCCTCTCAGTCACAGAGTAAGAGTGAAAGTAAGATTACAGAAGTAAGAAAAGGAAAAAGTCCAAAGGCAAAGGTAGATGGGGTAAGATAGATAGTTAAGAAAAGCTGACTAGCAACAAGCCAAGCAAAGGCCAGGCATTTATAATTAAGAATAAGCCTCCATGTGTGATTTATTTGGTAGGTAGGTGATGGACTCCCCCAAAAGGCTCCAAAAGAACAAAAACAAAGAAAAGACTCTGAAACGTGGAACAGGTACTTGTGATACCCAAGGATCCTGGAGGCCAGAATGCACTTTGGTATGCTGATGGGCACCACACATAGATAGCCGTTTGTCTCCTCTGCCAATGATAAAGGAAATGGCTTCTTTTGGTAGAGAAGATCCAGCTTCACAAAGTTCCAGATGAATTCTGGCTTGTGTATAACCCCAGATTTTGGGGAAATGGAGTTTCCTTTGGACCTGACAGTTTACAAACAATGATATTTGTAGTACTGTTTGTTATCTGGGTCAGTTGGAGCCAGTGACTTAATCCCTTCTAAAACTCTGTTAATGATTTTTTGTAAAATATCCCAGTGTGAGGCTTTCTATTATGTTTAATAAAAATAAAAAGAAGCCTTTTGTTAGGGACAGACACACACAGACAGAGCATCAGATATACAGGGACAGACACACAGTCACATAGCACACAGATGCAGCCACAGGGAAAGATTTACAAAATAGTCTTCAGGCAGGTACATATTCAAACTCATAAGACAGACAGACAGAGGACATAAGATATAGGGAGCATGAAGTAGAGGATTCAAGTCTAGATTCTCTATTGGTTAAATGAGTCTGAGAAAAGTGCTTTTTTTCCTTCTTTAATGTGATAGCAATACATTATTGGTGACTCAGAGTAAATTATTACTGTGTTTTTTTAACCCCCCAACTGTTACATGTATGGTTTCTCCCAGATGATCACTTAAATATTAATATAAGCACCACTATAAATGTATTTTACAAATACAATTGGGGTCTCAATTTATGTGATATTAAATCATGGTGATTTTCTGAGTACAAAAGACTCAATCACATAAGTCCTTTAAAATATGATTCTTCTCCAGCAAATCCAAAAAGGAGCATTCCGATTGTCAGGTTTCATAACTACCAAGATACAGCTGCAGTTTCTTTTGTTCTTTCTTTCTCTCTAATTGGCCTAGAATGAAAATATACACATTGTAAGCTGCTATGGAGACAATACAGAAAGAAACCACAGATAGCTTCTCCATCCCAGGAGTAATACTTGACTCATAGCTTTCAGGATAAAAAGGACCTCATTCTTACAATCATAAGGAAATTAATTATAACAACTAGTTAGTTTAAAAAAGAACAACCTTACAACCTCCCATAAAGATATTTGGATATCAACCCCAAGAACCCCAGAACAGAGAATCCATCCACATCATTCCTGAACTTCTTACTAAATAAAGTGTAAAACAATAAATGTATGATATTTTATGCCATTGAATTTTTAAGATTGTATTTTGTAGCAATAAAATATGGTTATAATGGCTATATCATAGGTATACAATAAAACAAATTTTTACAAAGTATAACCAGCACTGAAATAAGAAATAATTTTGAGCCCAGGTAAGGAAGAAGATAGACTTAAGAGAACCAAGGAAAATTGCAGTTGTGGTTTTGGTAGATTTGGCTTCTGTTTAAGGACCAGACACGAGGCAACCTGGGAAACTAGAGATGCATTTCAGTAGCTGTGTCTCTCATAGTTAGAATACCTCTCTGTGGTTAAATATCCCTGAAGCCGTAGTTAGAGTCTTCCTGCTATTTAAGAAACAAAGATGCTATGAGACTTTTCCAATTGCCATACATGCACTCTAACAAAGGGGCCATATCATCAAAAGATTTTATGGCAAACTATGTCATTTTCATCATGAGGCTATTATAGTCTAACATAAGGACTTTTGTGAGTAACATGTACAATGATATTTCAGTTTACACTGAGAATAGACATTTCTTAGACATTTTAGAAATCTGTATGAAGAAGTATAACATTTAGGAAATAGTTTGTATCTTGGTTAGAAATCTCTGGATACATGTTGTCCAGAGGCTAAACAATAGATATGATTTTGACAATGTTATTGTCACTTGAGAAGATTCTGTTTTACTTGAATTTCAGGGAGTAATGGATTTTGCAAAGGAGAAATTGAAATAAGCCAGTCATGTGACCATGTGAGCTAGTCAACAAGGACCTGCATACTTTGTCTAAGACTGTAATACAGTACTCAGTTATGAGAATCAGTGGAATTTTTTCAGGGCAAAAAAATGTTAATCTCAAAAGCCACTAAATGTTATTTACTGTTTGTACATTTCTAACGTATATAATGTTGTAAGGTATTTATCAGATGCAGAGTTCATAAAAGTCTTTCCCATTCTGTATGCTTTTGCTTTGTCTGAATGACTTTGTCCTTTTTCTTATAGAAGATTTTTCTGTTTCATGAGGTCCCATTTATTAATGGATGATCTTAGTGCCTGTGCTAACTGTGTTCTGTTCAGAAAGACTTTTCCTGTGCTAATGAGTTCATGACTATTCCTCACTTTCTTTTCTATCAGTGTATCTGGTTCTATGGTGAGGTCTTTGCTGCATTTGTAATTGAGCTTTATACAGGGTGATAGCTATGAGTCTATTTGCATTCATCTACATGCTGACATCCAGGTAGATAAGCACCATTTGTTAAAGATGCTGTCTTCTTTTCCAGTGTGTATTTCTGATTTCTTTATCAGAAATCAGGTATCCATAAGTGTTTGGATTAACATCTGAGTCTTCACTTATATTGTCTGATATGATAACTAAGAACCAATTATAGTCACTGAAACAGAAATAGAAATTATTTAAAATCAAACACACTTTAAAATTCTGTTTCTCTGTCATAGTTACCATATTTCAGTTGTACAATAGTCCCATATTATTGGATAGCACTCTGTGTATATGAAGCCTCTAAGCCATGCTTTTACTGATAAATTGCCATTCAATAATAAATGATAGTGTATCTCATGCTTTTATTCCTCAAATCATAATCACACACACACACACACACACACACACACACACACACACACACAAATTATCTCAGTGATGCTCCTGAAAGTTTTGTCCGATATTTTGAGATAAATTTTATGTTTTTGTCTTTTTCTCTTGTTGATATTAGAAACCTTGACAATCCCACTCCTGTAATAGAAAGAAACCACTGCTATAACTTCCTCTTTCTTTAGGGACCCTAGCAGTCTGATCATATCAGACCACATTTTTTTAGCCCAAAAAAGTCCCACTGATGCTCATAACTGAGCACTGTGTTACAGTCTCTGAGAAAGTGTTGAATAGCTCACATGGTCACATGATTGTCAAGTTTCAATTCATCTTTGTAAAATCCATTGCTCCCTGAAATTCAAGTAAAACAGGGTCTTCTCAAGTGACTTATGCATGAGTATGCCCCTTTTCTTTGTAATATACATTTCTTTCTTCAAAGGACAGCTCTTGTTATTTTTTACACTCGTTAATATTTATTATATCTCTCATTGTTTTCTGGTGTTGTGTAGCAATTTCCTCTGAGATAAAGTACCCAGTCTCAGAAGGAAGCTCCTTAATACAAAACATCTACTTAAGGGAAGGTGAAACATTCCATCCTTCAAGGGAGCTCTTTAAGAAGCAGGAAGTTAAAGAGGAGACAAAACATTCCATCCTGCAGGGAACTTCATTCAGAAACAAAAAGTCATAAGGGGAGGTAAAAATTTCCACCCTGCAGGGAAGCGCATTAAGCTCAGGAAGTTAATAACTCAATAGCTTCAGGAAGTCCCCAAGATTGACCAGATTCACTAGGTCCTTCCCTCCTCAGTCACATACAAACAGTAAGGACTACTAAGAAGTCACTTTCAGCTAAGCCAAGCTGCCTATAAGAGGTTTAGACCAACTGTGTACCCTGGAAAACCTACAGGTTATGCATATTTCCAGCTATTTCATCTCTAACCAATGCTGAGGAGGACTTTTGGTGATGCAGTTGTCTTTCAGTCATTTCTGTTTCTATAAGTAACTCCTCATCCATATTCTTATATACAATGTCAAGAAAACTCTGGTTATCAAGTTAGACTTTGGTGGTATCCATGCTTTGCTCTATCCTATGTTCTATGTCTGAGGTGAGTAGACATGTATTCATATCTCCCTAGGAATAGTGTCACATAACATCTGGTATTTTGTTTCATGTTGTTCTCTTCAAAAGTTAAGACAGTTGTTAGTATTATTAGTAATATTTGTAAGTGAGGTTCAGTGAAAGAACCAAACTAGAACACTCCATAGTTAGAAAGACTGTTTTATTGGAGAAACTGCTGGGCTGTCTTTCAGATGACAGAGAACAGGGGCCAGCAGAAAAAGCCATATCAATTTTATGGGAACACATAGCAATGGGAGAAGTAGTGCAGACCAGAGTAGCCTGGGATTTAGCACGGGCACTATTATCTGTTGCAGGCTGTTTGGGTTAATCAGGAACTAGGTGCCCTTTAGCCAAACTAGTTTACCATTAGACATGGATGAGGGAAATAATGAGCTCTCCTGACAATCCCACTTCACAAGATTTCTGACAAATGTTGAGTTTTGGTGTTTTGTTTGTTTGTTTTTTGTTTTTATTTGTTTTCCCAGTAGCAATCCTTCTACTTACCCAGACAGAGTCTAACTTGGCTGGAGCCCAGGATATCATGTAGGTCACTGTCAGCAGCACTGCCTTTTGGGGGCCCACATTGAAGCTAAAAATATTAGTTTCAGGAGTGATACTATAAGAAAATGATAGATGCTATGAGATTTGGAAAATGTAGTCTTTGTCACACAGAAATTATTCTATAGAAAGAAAGCTAATACCAGCAGGAGAAGACAGAAGACACAGAGTAAGGTACAAGAGGCTGTGGAATTGCCACAATGAAATCTATTATTTTGTACTATGAAGATTCATTAATAAGAAAATATTATAAAAAACCTTATGAACACTTCATGTTCAAGACATTTATATATCTATATTTAATTTTTATTATTACATTTATTTATGAAGCATGTATATGTTTAATTTGTTAAACATATCAAAATAAAGTTGATGGAAGAATTATGACATTGTGCCAATAAACATATCATGAAGGGTGAAAAAAATAGTAAATTAGTAGATGTTCACCATGAAAAGAATTTATTGAGCTATTATTTAAATAAAACAAATGAAGAATTTTACAGGTTAAAGTTTTTTTGAATAGTTTTTAGTGGCTATGAATATAGACCAAATATTCCTGAGATATATATCATGAGATACCAATAATATGGTAGCAGAATATCTAATCAATCACATTTACAAATGAAATGAAATATGTACACAAAATCTTACATAGTTAAGAAGCTCTTTGGTCTTTTTCTCTTGAATTAGAAATATACTCTCTAAGTATTTCTCATTCATTTGGGTTTCCTCTATTGAGAGTTCTCTACTTAGAACTGTACCCCAATTTTAATTGGATTATTTGATATTTTGATATTTAGTTTCTTGAGTTCTTTATATATTTTGGATATTAGACTCTATCAGATGCAGAGTTCATAAAAGTCTTTCCCATTCTGTATGCTTTTGCTTTGTCTGAATGACTTTGTCCTTTTCCTTACAGAAGCTTTTCAATTTCATGAGGTCCCATTTATTAATGGATGATCTTAGTGCCTGTGCTAACTGTGTTCTGTTCAGAAAGACTTTTCCTGTGCTAATGAGTTTATGACTATTCCTCACTTTCTTTTCTATCAGGCCCAGTATATCTGGTTCTATGGTGAGGTCTTTGCTGCATTTGTAATTTAGTTTTATACAGGATGATAGCTATGAGTCTATTTGCATTCTTCTACATGCTGACATCCAGGTAGATAAGCACCATTTGTTAAAGATGCTGTCTTCTTTTCCAGTGTGTATTTCTGACTTCTTTATCAGAAACCAGGTATCCATAAGTGTTTGGATTAATATCTGAGTCTTCACTTATATTCTATTGATCAACATGTTTGTTGTTATACCAATACCATGCTGTTTTTATTTCTATAGCTTTGTAGTACAACTTTGTAGTACCTCTAGAAATTATTTTATTGCTCAGGATTGTTATAGCTATACTCTGTGTGTATGTGTGTGTCTGTGTGTGTGTGTGTGTGTGTGTGTGTTTCCATATGAAGTTGAGAATTATCCTTTAAAGTTCTGTGAATAATTGTGCTGGAATTTGGATAGAGATTGCACTGAATCTGTAGATTGCTTTTGGTAGGATGGCCATTTTTACTATTTTAATCTTACTGATGTATGGGCATGGGAGATTTTTCCATCTTCTGATATCTTCTTCAATTGCTTTATTCAAAGAGTTGAAGTTTTATTTTATAACCCTAGCCTTTAGAGAAATATGAATCAAAACTACTTTGAAATTCCATCTTACACCTCTCAGAATGGCTAAGATAAATAAAACAAATGACAGTTCATGCTGGTGATAATGTAGAATAAAGGGAACACTGCTCCATTCCTGGTGGGAGTACAAACTTCTATAGCCACTATGGAAACCAGTACAGTGATCCCTTAAAAAGATGAGAATCTATCTACCTCAAGATCTAGTTATGCTACTCTTAGACATATACACAAAGGACTCATCACTCTACCACAAAGAAACCTGTTCACCCAAGTTCATTGCTTACCTATTCACAACAGACAGAAACTGGAAACAACCGAGATGCCCCTCAACAGAAGAATGGAAAAAAAATGTACATTTAAACAATTGAATATTTCTCGGCTGTTTAAAAAAAAAAATGACATCATGAAATTAGCAGACAAATTGATGGAACTACAATAAAAGGAAAGAAGATGAAAGAAAGAAAGGAAGAAAGGAAGAAAGGAAGAAAGGAAGAAAGGAAGAAAGGAAGGAAGAAAGAAAGGAAGAAAGAAAGGAGAA
>LZPO01107918.1:151401-161912 GCA_001675575.1 Neotoma lepida
AAGAAAGAAAGAAAGAAAGAAAGAAAGAAAGAAAGAAAGAAAGAAAGAAAGAAAGACAGACACCATCCTGAATGTGGAAACCCAGATCCAGAAAGATAAATATGGCATGTACTTGCTTCTATGTCGATATTAGCCATTAAGTAAATGATAATCAAGCCACAATCCACAGACCCAGAAAGGTTAGATATAGAAGGCAATGGGAGGAGCACATGGATCTTCCAGGAAGGGGTAAATAGAATAGATTGTATGGGTGGACTGAGGGCAGGAAGGACTGGAACCAGAGGACCAGGTTGAGAGAGCAAGAGAATAAGAAGACACACAGGTAGAATTGAAGGGCATTTGAAGGGTTGTATGGAAACAAAGTGCAGTGGAAACTTTCTAAAATATATGAAGGCAATCCTAATGAAGTCTCCAAATAATGGGGGAGATGGAGTCCCATCTGGCCATCTCTTGTCACCAAAGGAAGTTTCCAGTACTGGGACTGGAGTACATCCAATTGAGTTGTTGGCCAAAAAGGTCCCAGGGAAATCCCCAGACAACCCAGGCTGTTGCCAACACAGTAGGTTGCTCTTCACAAACTGACAAGGCCCCATTGCTAAAGATAACACCTTCACAACTCATTGAACATGGAGCTGTCAAGCTGGTGCCTACATATACCCTTCACCCGTAAGTTCTAGTGTCTTTGCTATGGGAAGTACTCAGCAGGCTACCAAAAAAGAAACATACCCAGCAACCCAGCCACAAAAGCTTTGATCTAAAATGTTGTCATGCCTTCAAAATATGTTACTGCAAATGAGGCACAAAGCTTGTGGGAGTAACCAACTAGTGTCTGATTTGACTTAAGGCTCACTTCATGAAATTGAACACATACTTCACACTCCTTGGGTGACCAAGAACCAGAGACTAGATAGCTCAGGGACCTAGGGTAAAACCAATTACTACTGGTCTTTAAAAAAAATAGCAATAAAATGACTCCTAAGGATATTCTACTATACTCATAGATAAGTGCCTTGCTCGGCCATCATCACAAAAGCTTCCTCCTAAAGTAGATGAGAACAAATACAGAGATCCACAGCCAGACATTATATTAGGCAGAGAGAGAGAAAGAGAGAGAGAGAGACCTTGGAACAATCAGCTCTAATGGGACGTCTCCATCAAATCCCTCCCCTCAGAGCTCAGGGAACCCTGTAGAAGAGAAGGCAGAAAGAGGGTAAGAGCCAGAGGGCATGGAGGACACCAGGACAACAAGGCCCTCTAAATCAACTGAGCAAAGCTCATATGAACTCATAGAGATTGAAGCAGCAATTACAAGACCCATACGGGTCTGTACCAGGTCCTTTGCATAAATATTATAGCTTTCAATTTAGTGTTTTTATGGCATTCTTGAGTGTGTGAAGAAGTTAGTTTCTGACTTTTATGCCTTCTGTTGAGCCCTTTTCCTTCTGGTGGTTTGCCTTGTCTAACTTCGATGTCATGGTTTTGGTTTTATCTGATTATAATTTATTTTGTTATGTTGTGCTGTTATCTCTTAAATGTTTGCTCTTTTCTAAAAAGGGACAGAAGGGGTTAGATCCAGATGGGAGGGGAGGGAAGGAGGAACTTAGAGGTATAGAGGGAGGGGAAACTGTAATCAGGATACATTGTATGACAAAATAATCTAATTTCCATAAAAGTGAGAAAAAGAATATATTCTCTTCTCCTAAATGCAGTACATATGCATATTTAATGTGTGAATTTTCTTTTTTGAGACAGGGTCCTACTATGTAACTGTGAACTTATTTTGTGGAGCCGGCTTGTTTCAAACTCACAGAGATCTTGCCTCTGCCTTCTGAACGCCAGGGTTAAAGGCATGAACCACCACAATCAGCCAGAAATTTTAAATGACAGATAAAGCTGCAGTGACTTCCTATGATAACAGGATACAGGATACATTCTCAATACATCACTTAAATCACTTCTTGACAAGATTGCTTATCAGAAACTCTAGGGGAGAAATCTAGCAATTTGTCACTCTTTACATAATTCTGATGTATAGAACTTCATCTTTGGGAATGACATAGCGTCCTTTAACAAATATTATTTTAGCACTCTTTTGTACTTTTGGCCTATAGTTGCTGCACATGGTCCCCTCTTTCCCTCTCCCTTCCCCTCTCCTCACATGGCTCAGGACAATCACTACTGTAGACTCTTCCAGATGTGTCTGCCTCTGGCTGTGCTCTCCCATATATCTATAATAAACTTTCTCCTCTACCATAAAAAATACTGTTTTAGCATGTAGCAACAGTGTATGGTATAGTGACTGCTCTTCCCTCTCATATATTCCTGTTATTCATCATTCAGATGTTTTTGTGTAAAACCATCACATGAGCCTCCATCATCATAACAAGTTTTCACCTAATAGAAGTTTCTCCTGAAGACATATGAAGGGGAACTAGCAATTACACAGTGGGGTATATGCACAAAAGACTTGAAAGTAAAAAAAAAAATGACTTGAAAGTAAGGACTCAAAAATATGTTTACATTCCCATATTCATGCTAGCATTATTCATAAAAGCCAAAAGGTAAAAGTTGACCAATTTTTCATCACTGGATAAATATATTCAGCATTGAAAGCACCGAAATCTTGAAACATTTACAACATGGATGAGCCTTCAGGATAATATGCTGAGTAGAATAAACCTGCCACACAAAGACATTTAAATAATATAAGGTCCCATTTACATCAAGAATTTAGAGTTGTTAATTCATAGCAACAGAAAGAAAGATAAATGGTACCAGGGACCGAAAGAAGTATAAATGGAAGTAGTGTAATTACTAAGCAAGAATTCCTAATTCAGGTTGGAGAGATGACTCAGCCCTTAACAGCATGCACTGCTCTGACAAGGGACAGGAGTTCAATTTCTATCACCTATGTGGCAATCCACATATGCCTGTAGCTCCAATTTCAGGGGAACCTGACACCCTCTTCTTACCTCTGTAGATACTGCAATCAAGGGAACAAGCTCACACACACACACACACACACACACACACACACACACAAACACACATACACAGTAATAATAATTTAAATTTTTAATCTAAAAAATAGAATTGTTAATTGAATTTAATCATAAAACAGCATTTTGTCTCTGTATTGTTTTAATTGGAATAGTTCTTCCCCAGGATCACGATGAAACTTCAAGGAAAACTAGTATTTTGAGAGCATGACAATGAAATACATGTGCTCAACTATTGATTTTAATCTTCCAAACACAATCTTATACCAGTACTTGATATCTAGTCCCACATGATATTTTTTTAAATGTTTCATTTTACTTGAAAATTTAGTCTTATCATCTGTCCATTTGAACCTACTTTATGTGGATACCAACTTATTGCTTTCTAGAGTTTCTCAATATTCACCTTCACTTCTGAAGTCATTCTGTGTGATTATAACCTGGTTGAATATCAGGGAAAGTGAAGAAATAGATTGAGCATGAAAGTTATTTTCTTCTTAATGGTGTAATAATCTAGCTCCAGTGCCCTTTGGATTAGATATTTAATTAAATCTGACTTTTTCCCCAGGGACACTATGATAGATTAATTGCAAAAATAATTTCCCCCAATTCTTCATGCCTTCCTTGTCTATCACCTTAGCCCTGCGACTTGAACACAAGCTTTTCCTTTAGCTCTGGAGTTGGCTATATAATTTGTTCAGGTCAGTGAAATGTGCACAATTATTATAGAAATAGTACGCTTAAAAGATGCATGTGTAAAGGGCTTTCCTCATTTTTGCATCTGTCACTGCAATATTCTAAGCTTGCTAGTGGACAAGAGACTTGTCATTTTGCTGGTTTCAGCCATAAGCAGCTGAGAGTCACCTAATCCTTGAAAATGGATATGAGTTAAGCCAAGAGGACCAGTGTCACATTGCTGACAACCCTAAAATCACAAAAGTTACTGCTTCTGGATGTTTTGTTGCTATTTGTTATATGATGCAATTACAAGAGATGACAGACGGGGATTGTCTCCATTTCCTTTGGGGTTCCTACAATGATAAGAAAAGAAATTTAATGATATTTTTCTTGTCAATGAAGGACATCATGTGTTTTATTCTAAAAAAAAAAAAATTACCCTTCCTTTGATTTTCCAGTCCCTACACACCTAAACCCTTTTCTACGTCATGTAATTCTGTGATGTAAAACATTTTCAGGAACTTCACTATCTATATAGATAGTATTTTCCTTTCTCTGGCACAGGATTCACGAAAGTTTTACAAAACTGCGCACTGGAATATAATCTAGCTACTCCACATAGATGTCTCTTGCTATTTCCTTAAGTGAAATACCAGTTCCATGTGTGCATGAAATCTCTATGAATATATTTTAATTTCACTCAACATCTCTTTAAAGTCTATTTCTTTTGAAGTAGGATTTAGAATAAATAGTTTTCATCTTTTGAGCGAAGGAGCTCATACCACTATTCTTCCCAAATAAATCTAAAAATACTTAAATAAAAGACTTGAAGCTTCTATGATTCTAATTGAGATTAGCAGGTGTTATTTTCATACCTCTCTCACTTGAGACATAAATTAGGAAGACTAAAACTCTTTGTTTCATTTACATTAAAATCTTTTCACATCTTGGTCTAATAAATTATTATGCAATGTGTTTCAACCAACACTTTCTGAGACTTTCATTTATTATGAGATATTTCATGTACTTGTACTTATACTAGAAAATAAGTATAAATGCTGTTATTTATCCAGCAAAAATTATTCTCTCAGTAAAAATGGCATTTATCTCGAACCTTGAGTCATTGAAGCACTTTTTATTAACTGCTCTTCATTAAGAAGGAATTCAAAAGATATTAGGTTTCTATGTGAATCATTTTATCATTTCTGTGCACATATTACATTGTTTTATTTAAGCACCATAATTATTCATTGATCAATGGTTAGATTTTAATGATTTACATACAGCAACATGTCTCATTAAGTCCTAAAATTAGTCCCACAATCTCTGGGCATAGCGTGTAAATTGAAGTAGAACCATGTGTTTGTGATAGCTATTATGATGATGACAATGGTGGCAATGACAACAAGGATTCTACGATTTAATGCAAATGCATCTTTTTCATTTCAAACTGAATTATTTAGATTCAATATGTATGGAAAATAGATATCAGAAGTATCAAAAAATTTTGTAACAAGGCTGGAAAAAACAAAGACCTTTAAGCTAAAAACTGTGTTTTTTTTCCTTCAACATCATGACACTTCTTAGCAAAAAGACAAAAATAAATAAATAAATAAAAATAAACTTCCCTGATTGTTAACCTAGGTTAGATTAAAATGTTGCATATGAAACATTGAGGGAAATTTGGACATTCTTTTATTATAGTTAGCTTTCAAGATCAAGAATGAATCCAAAGAGAAGTTTTATGATAAATTATTTAAATTCCTCCAAAATTAAGATTAAGATAGAAGGCTATAGCTTGATAAATATTAATATTCTTGATCTAATTTCCTTTTGGAATATTCTTAATTTATTTATGGATTTAGGAATAAAATGAAAGGAAGTAAATAACTTGCCAGAAATCAGTTCAGTGAAAAATCACTGTCTTAACCAAACCAAACTAGTGGAAACCCATGAACTGTGGACCAATAGCTGTGGAACCCCCATGGGACTGGACTAGGCCCTCTGCATAGACAAAACAGTTGTGTAGCTTGACCTGTTTAAGGGGCCCCCTGGCAGTGGGATCAGGATCCAGCCCTGGTGTTTGTGTGGGTTTTTGGAGCCCAGTGCCTAGGGTGGGACACCTTACACAGCCTTGGTGCAGGTGGAGGGGCTTGGACCTGCCTCAACTGAATGTATCAGGCTCTGCTGACTCCCTATGGGAGGCCTTGCCTTGGAGGTGGTGGGGACAGGGGTGTGTTTGTGAGGAGGACTGGGGGGCGGTTGGAGGGACGAGAGGAGGATCTGTAGTTGGTACATAAAATGAATAGAACATATCTTAATAATATAAAGAAAGAAAAAAATCACTGTCTTTTTTTGGTGATAGAAATAACTATGTTCTTCTCCAGTCACATGTGGCTAATGAGTATTTCAAATGTGGCTAATGTACCTGAGGAAGTAAACTTCTAGTTTATGTAATCTTTAGCATTTAAATAATGGTATGTGACTACTGGCTACCCTATTGGGCAATGCAATTCTAAATTTGTAATTAGTATTGCAGTAAAAGAACTTACTTTTTATGAGTAGGTATGTGTGTGCATATTTGTGTTGAGGCCAAAGGACAGTAAAATACAACATTAAACTGTCACTTGACCAGTACCTATCTATCCAACAAAAATGAGCAATTGCATAGAAAAACCTACACATGAAAACTCATAGCAGTATAACTCACAATGGTACACACTGAAATAATTGTTCATTAACTTAGAAATATATGGGCAAAATAGAGTGCATGGATAAAGTGAAATACTCTATAAAAGTAGAAAGCAACAAACGACTTACAGATGAAATTTTAAGGATAACCCTCAAAAATATTTTGCTGATAGCAAAGGAACAAAACATAGGGACAACATACATGAATAGTTTGTTAAATTTTCCCCATTCAGAGGATATTTTATTAATTCACAATACACAAGGAATTTCAACAATGATGTAGCATCAAATATAAATAGACCAACGAGGGGCCAATGAGATGGCTCAGCAGAAAAGACTACTTGTTGCCAAGGCTGAAGACCTGGATCTGATTCTAGGGACCCACATGGTAGAAGGTGAGAACTGAGTCCCACAAGTTTTCCTCTGACCTCTACTTGCAAACTGTGGTATACATTGTCACACACAATAGTTTTAGAGCCTTGAGCGAGGAACAGAGAAATGGAATGAAGGATGAAAATATTCTAAACTTGACATACGATGGTTTCATGTTACAGAATTTGTTTAAGTATTGAATTGTACAATTAAGATTTGACAAATTTTATAATGTATAAAATCCATTTCAGTAAAGGCTCTTAAAGATCCAAACAAGCAAACTAATCAGAAAGCAATAACAGTAGTCAAAAGAACAAATTATAATGAATTTTTGCAGTAAAGAGAATATGTGTTCCACATTGCTCATATTTCAAAGTTAAGGTCAGTAGGATTTACTCCTGGATTTAATGTTAAATGAGAGAAAGAAGTAAAGAATTATTTCAGTTCTTTTTCATTTAAAACAATCAATAAAATGGAGGTGCCATATACCTCAATGGCAAATTCTGTAATTTAGATTGTCCAGTGATAAATCAAATATTTTGTTTAACCATATCAAAATTAAAATGCCTATTAAATTATCAAATGATTCTAGAAATACAACTGCAGTTTATGGAAGAATTCAAGGCTGAAAGAAAAAAGTGGTCATTGGCACAAATAAAATTATTTGAAACCAGATGAGAGTTCACACGCAGAGTGGATACATACAGAGAATACAAGAAGTCAGCAGACTAAGCTTTAAAACACTCCAAAGTTTAAAGACAGGGAAATATTAAGAGGAAGTTGCAAAATGATTGTGATGGACCAATAAATTGGAGTGAAAAAAAATCTAAGAATTCTGAGTTGCTAAGATGAATTGAAGAATGTTTGAAGGGGCAAGAGTAACATATGCTTTGGAGAAGATGAAAACTGAGAATTACTTGTTTGGCAAGGTGATGGAAAGGAGCAATTTTCAAGAAATGGTTGTGGTATAGTATTTGGGATTAAAATTTGATTGAGTGGAGTAGCAGTTAATATTATGTGTTAACTTGACTAAGTCATGGGTGTCCAGGTAATTGGTTTAGGGTTGTTTCTGTGTGTATTTGTGTAGATATTTTTAATAGATTTATATTTGTCTATGTAGTTTCTTCTCCCTCTGTCTCTCTCACTTTCACACTCTCTCTGACTTCAAGCTAGAATGTGATGGTTCATTTACCTTTGAACTAGGACTCAGACTATAGTTGACTTTTCTGATTCTCAGGCTATCAGTCTTACACTCAATTTATACCAATGATCTCTTGATCTTGGGATTTCTAAGACTCCATAATCACAAAAGGAATTTAAATATTTAAAATGTTTAAAGCACTCATGTAACTATATTTTAGAAATATATCAATATTATATATTTGTAACTGAAAATAGGTAGAGAAATGCTATGTTCTTAAATATACATGTATATATGCTAAATAATATATATTCATATTATATACAATATGCATATTACATAAAAATATATATATGCATATATATATTCATTCCCACATGATATCAATATTTTGAGCATAAAGTGCATAGAGAATATAGAATTTCAGAGTAAAAAGTAAAATTTTTTGATGAATCATGCAGAGGAAGAAAGGAACATATAGGCAAATGTTTTGTCTAGGTCCTGCCAGGCCCCACGCGGTCCAACCCACCCAGCGGTCCTGCAGCCACTTATAAATTAATAACTCAAAAGCTTGTATTAATTACAACTGCTTGGCCATTAGCTCAGGCATATTACTGACTAGCTCTTATACTTAAATTCAGCCCATTTTTATTAATCTATGTTTTGCAACGTATTCTGTGGCTTTACTGGTCTACAGGCATGTTGTTCCTTCTGAGGTGGCTGGCGTCTCCTGACTCAGCCTTCCTCTTCCCAGAATTCTCCTTGTTTGTTTATCCCGCCTATACTTCCTGCCTGGCTACTGGCCAATCAGCATTTTATTTATTAATCAATCAGAGCAACACATACTCACAGCATACAGAACAATATCTCCATCAGGAACAAGGATCAAGTAACGTGTGGGGATGAAGAAGGAATCTAGAAGGAATTTAGATGATGAACTTCTCTTGACTAAGGAAACAAGAGTTTGTTTATGACTGTTCTGAAACAATTCATGCCCTTGTAAGTGGTTGGGATATTAAAGAGAGGAAAGTACATGGTATGGACCTTTTGCCCGTGATATATTAATTCCTGATTTAGACCTCAAAATTTGCATTTTCAGAGTCAGAGTGCAAAATGATACTGGAAGCAACTTGAGTCTGTGGATGTGCCCTGTGTGCCGTTGATTGTATTTAAGTCACTCCTCCATCATCTATCAACATGACTCCAATTCCAAGTTAACAAATAAAAAAATGTCAGAGGATTTATTTTGTTTCACATTTACTTTCTACCGTATTATTTTTTAGAAAACTACTACCCTAGTGACTTTAAGAATAAATACCCCCACATTTAACTCTATTTTGTGTATTAAATTCTTTTTGTTATAAAATTCTTAATACCTTCAAATTTACTTCACCTTAAAATTACCTAGAATTGGACATTATGAAAATGAACCTGAAAATAAGGGATTTTTATATTGTATCTATCCATAAAAAGATATTGATTTTGAATTCTCCATAGAGTTAGAATACATAAAATGAAAATACAGTCATATACATTTTGGAGACTATAAAAATTCCATTTCAGGCCAGGTGTGGTGATGCACACCTTTAATCCTAGCACTGGAGAGGCAAAGGTGGCCAGATCTCTGTGAGTTCGAGGTCATTCTGGTCTACATAGGGCATTCCAGGTCAGCCGGAGATACATAGATCTTGTCTCAATAATAATAATTCTATTTCAAACAAAACAGCAAATATAAACAAACATAGTAATATAAATCTGTTCTATATAATCAAGGTCAGAAATATTACACTGTCTCATAATAGACTAAATCTTTATATTTAAATATGTATAGTTTATAACTGTAAAATAGTGAAATTTTCTCAAATTATTATAATTCTAAAATAAGGCATTCAAAGCCAAATACGCATATATGTATCTACTATAAATTCCTTATTAAATAGATTTTCTAGCTTAATATTTAATAATAGTAATAAATTATAATGTACATTCATCCATAAATACATATATACACACTTTTTAAGATGAAAATTGACTGATTTTGAAATCTTTTAGCTTTTTCAATATAAAATGCCAGGCATTTTAATTGAACCAGAAATTAAAAGAAAAATATACTACTTGTATTAGTATATTTAATCATTTTATTTTTACTATAATCTTTGCAGAATCTAGGCTAATAGTATAAAGCTCTGAGAGTTCTGAGGAAAACTGATTAGAATGATTAAAAATACTCCTATGAACAAATATTTGAAGAGCCAGTGAAAGAGAAAATGACTTTCAAATGAATATTGAAGCAAAGCTGTTTTGAGCACAGGATTGCATTCACTCTCCTAAAGGAATACGATGCCTGAGCATTCTTTCTCAAATACTCCTCTGTTCTTAGTTTACAACAGTGTCTTCTGCTGTTAGGAAAAGCTCAGGAAGGCTAATATCACTATAGATAATTTGTATGTGATTCTACAAGTGTTATTAGTGACTGCTTTTAGTTTGTTTTTGTTGTTTTGTTTTGTTTTGTTTGTTTGGTTGGTTTGGTTTTCCAGATATGGTTTCTCTCTGTAACAGTACTGGCTGTCCTGGAAATCATTTTGTAGACCAGGCTGGCCTCAAACCCACAGAGATCCACCTGCCTCTGC
>LZPO01107918.1:166849-188474 GCA_001675575.1 Neotoma lepida
GAAATATTTATTTTCAATAAAATAAAAAACAAAGTCTTATTTTAATAATTTATGTCATCCAATTCAATTCAATATAAACTCTTAGGGCTATATAGTTTTAGGATTATTATATGTGTTTTATGAATTTTGACATTTATTATCTGTTCCTATGGACTCTTGACACATGAAACTTGATTTTATAAGATACTACATATTGTTTCATCATCTTCTTTTTGCTTACTTTGTCAGATACATACAACCTTCTGATCTAACACATTTAAATTTCACATGCTATTTTGCTTTGGATGATGTTTCTTTAGGTCTTACACATCTAATTTTCAAGAATTTAATTACTTTCTTTTTTTAAAAGATGAATGTTATTCTTAATCGTGTGTGTGCACATATCCCATGTATATGTATGTGCCCTTGGGGGCAGAGGTGTTGGGTCCCCAGGAACTAGAGTTATTGGCATTGTGAGATTATTGATATAATTCTAAAGCAGGTACTCTGAAAAAGTAACGTGTGTGCCTAACCACTTAGCTATCTCTCCAGCCCAAATCAATTTTTTAAAGATGATTTTTTAAATGTGTGTGTGTGTATGTGTGTGTGTATGTGTGTGTATACATGAATGCAGGTGCCCCAAAGGCTAGAAGTGAGCATTAGATTTCTGTAGTGTTATGGGTAGCTGTGAACTGCCCAGTGTGTGCTGGGACTCAAGTTTGAGCTATCATCTTTAAATCCCATTGTTGGAACACAGTCTCCCACGAAATGGAGTCGTGTGAGAAATCTGAATGCTTGTGAGACAACTCCAAGAAAACGAGAGTCTTGTGATCTCATTTTCTTCAAAACACAGAATTGTTTTTGATCTCTGTTTTCGTGCTCCTCCTAGGTGTAACATATAGGAGTAGTTTACTTCAGCTGTTGTTACTCATATACCTCCATGGAAGAACAAGTTTGTTTGTGTGTTTGTTTGTTTGTTTGTTTGTGCCACGTGTGCCTAGTCCTTGTGATTGAAAGCCTTAATCATGTCATTCTATTAAGCCTCAGAGTTGAGGATAAATTGCCTGATGCTCTGACTAAAGTTGGTTATTCCATGACACTTTAGCATGACTCATTTTTAGTACCCACTCTCCCATGTCCATGCCACCAACTAGAGTGGTAAACAGCCCATCTCATTACTTCATTAATATCTTCTAATGAAGATCTTAACCTGTTTACATAATTGTGGCAGTTTGAATAAGAATGACTCCCATGGGTTCATTTATTTGAATATACGTGGTCTCCAATTTGTGGGGACTATTTGGAAGGGATTAGGAGGGGTACCCCTGTTGGAGGAGGTGTGTCACTGGAGATGAGCTTTGAGATTCAAAAGACTCGTGCAATTCCCACTATTATTTCTCTCTACCTCATGGTTGTAGATCAAGATGTGAGCTCTCAGCTGTTCCTTCTTTACAATATCATGGACTCTAAACCTCTGAAACTTGAAGCCAAATTAAACACTTTCTTTTGTAAGTCATGTTGATCATGGTGTTATATCACAACAATAGACTAGGAACTAAAACAATTATTCACTGTTAAAGTATATATATAAAGAGAGATCACTGTAGTTTAAATTGTCATATTTTGTTTTGCATATTTATGTTTTTCCATGAATTTTATTACTTTACTCTAAATGAGACTGTTAAGGTGTAATATCCATATTTAATTCCATATTTGACTTAAACAATTAGGTTGGTCCATACTTTATTCTTTATATGTTATAAAGTAAATTTTTATTCAATTATGTGTCACAGTATCATCTATAAATTCTAACAACATGGATATTAATGAATATGTTACTTTAAATGAAAAAGTTAATTATAAAAATGCTTTGAGTATCTTTTACTCATCATTTATCTATTCTTTCCTAGTCATTTCATTAAACTTTGGTTGAATAATCCCAATTTTTATTATATTTTACAAGACTATTTTTATTTTTAATGAGGTGTTTATGTATGTAGGTACATGCATGAATACTGTTCTCTGCACTGGAAAGAAGAGGGTGTCAGCTCCCATGGATGTGGAGTTACAAGTGTTTGTGGGTGCTGGGAACCAAAACCAGGTCCTCTGCAACAGCAGTATGCATTCTTCTTCACTGATGAGCTATATCCTTCCTGCCTCATAGCATCTTCAGATTGAATCATATCCCTTTCATTAAAACCACTTTTGTTCAACGTCTTCCTTATTATTTTATTTACTTCTTATTTGTATATGTCCTTTAGTGATCATTTCAAGGAGAATAATGAAAAGTTAACTTTCCTCCTATTTGTGTAAATACAACTTTTTAAAAATTTTTCTCCACTCTTTTTTTCTTATCTTTACTTAGCTTTCCTAATATTTCAGATAAATACTAGTTTCGAAAATAGTTATTGTTTGTAGAATAAATGAATATATTATTGTATTATTTAAGATGGAAAAATATAAGCAGATTTTTATAAAAATAAAATAAAGCATAAGTATATTAGAGAGTCTTTTATAATAATTTCAGTAATATAATAGCCTAAAATATCACTTTTGTTTTTAAGTGGTTGTTGAAATTATTTTAAAGCTTTATATAAAAAGTTAATAAAATTGTCTTGTACTTCCCACAAGTCAATTTTTATAATTTGCCAAAAAAAGATACCAGTGAATCTATCTGTACAGGTAAATGTTTTTATAATGTCTGAAAGATGTGGAGGTTATGCTACATATTCATATAAACTCAATGTCAGATTAATTTACCCAGGGCAACTTATGAGTTCTCATTTTGGGCTAATATTTTCTTTCTATGTAGAAACTATTAAAGATATGTCATTATTTATATTCACAGTCATGAAAATTTATGTTAGTATCTCTATACATGATTGCTGAATTAAAATTGTCCCAGAACTCTTTGAGGAAATATTTGTATTACAAATATCATTTTTGAAGGCATACATTGTTCAGTAGCTTTAAAATGTATGACAATGTCCTGGGTTGATTTCATACCCACTGGGATTACCTGGCTAAACACAGAAAAGAAGCATAAATCAAGCTATTTTATGTTCTAAGCATATATATTACAGTAGAAATTCTGTAAAATTTCAATAATATATGAAAATATTTTCTCCTTGTTTCTATGAACCATAAACTAGTGACTGGAAGGTTGTAGTTCTCCTCTATATCAATAGATTTGAGTGATCTAAGGGATAGATCTATCATAACCCCAGAGAATATGTGAGCCACTGGAATATATAACTGTCTTGTTATAAGTACCTGTCAGATTGGGGAATGTGTATTACAATTTTCACAATGCAAAGAAAATATTCTGATGTCTCTCTCAGATTTAACTTGCCATATTCAAGTTTCTGAATGACCCATTGAAATTTATTTTGAAAGTTCAATTTTCTGAATGAGACACTGAAATTTATTTTGAAATGTAAGCACCTAAGTTTATATGTGTGTGTGCATACATTAAACAAATAACATTTTATGGCACTAATTCAGAGATCAGCAAACTGCAGTGCATCACTCTACTACCTGTTGCTAGACACAAAGTACAATAATTGGAACACAGCAACACTCATTCTTTTCTGTCTTCTCTGTAACTGCTTTTCCCTTTCATCATGAGAGTAAACTGGTTGTGACAGACCATGTGGGAAGGAAAGGCTAAATTTTTATCTACCTGGCCCTTTAAGAAAGAGTTTTCAATTGCTTTTAATAATTTGTTTGTTTTTAAAGAGTAGAAAAATGTATTTGCATAATCAATAAGCTGCCATGTACCTTGTTCCTGTAATTAATTCCCATTCCTAAGCATTTTTACAGAATATAGTATAGTATACTGAGGTCAATACTTCTTTTCTCCCTCATAAGCATTCTTTTAAAAGGAGCCCATGGCTCAGTTAATGAGAATTTCAGTGAGTTGTTATAATGGGCAAGGTGGAGCCTGACTTGACCTTTTCATTCAATAAAGATCCAGTTGAAATCTATATTAAGAGACAGATTTTGAATATGTAAAGGTATATACCAGCAGCTCATTGAACCTGATGAAGATTTAGATATTGATTAGTAGAGTACACTTGACATTCAAGAACCATTGAGGAACTTAGAAATGAGTAGTCCAAATGCCTAGCTTAGGTTAGAACGACCGAGTTCAGATGACATTAATATTGATCTGTTATAGTAACTTTTTTAAATCAAAATCTCCATATTTGAAAGTGATTCAACTACACAAAGGTCTCTTGAAATATCTTACGATCGTCTTTCAGCATTTTGTAATAAAGCAAATGCTTTTGTTTTCTATAAGTTTGAAATTATTTTACTTAAATAAGATATTGTGACAATAAAGAACCATGGTTATTCCTATAAGGAATCAAGTACATTATCAAAACTGAAAATAATAAAGAGACGTGAGAAGTATAATCAACTGCACAGCTCAATGTTATTTGATATTGGTAAATTTAACTTGCATGATTTCTAACTTTGGTCAAAATTCATATAGTATACACATACGTGGTGGGGCAAACCTTTAATATCTTTAATAATGTGGAGGCAGAGACAGGCCAGTCTCTGTAAATTTGAGGCCAGCCTAATCTACATAGTGAATTCCAGTAATTCCAGAGCTGCATAATAGATAAAACTTGTCTCAAAAAATGTTCATACAGTATAATCAGTTTATCTAATTACCAGTCTAAATTCAATCTAAATGAAAATAAAGGGAAAGATCAAGATTAGCAAAAGATACACATTTCTCATCAATGCCAGGGAGGACATATAGAGGTAAAATGCAAGGATTAGATTTATCTGATAAGAAGCTATTTCAGCCAGTGTTGTACTTGCCTCATGTAAATGAGGGATAGAGATTTCCTTGGTTTAGATTACTGATTTTTCAACTCTATTTATACTTTAGGTTCTACTAAAGATATTAGGCTCACTAGTGTTAAGATTTAAGAATTATCTTTTTATTCCTTAAGCTGGACTAAATGGCTCACATGTGAAGTTTCAGCATATAAAAAGTAAAGGAGAGGATTGCCAAGAATTTGGTGAATCTGGGTTGCAAAGTGAATTCCAGGTCAGTGTAGGCTACAGACCATAGATCAATACAAACAAATGAGAGAGAGAGAGAGAGAGAGAGAGAGAGAGAGAGAAAGAGAGAGAGATTAGCTATGTCTTCCAAGTTTTCAAGGTGATCCCATTGTGAACCCAGAGTGGCTAACCACTAATAGATCAACCTTATGCAACTTTTTCTCACCAGGTAAAGGCAATTTGACTACTTGTTTTGTAAGTATCTTTACTATGGAATATATATGTTCATATTTAACTTTGTATTCATTATTAGAGGTAATAGCTGTTTTATGCATATTTTATCAACCCTCAAATTATTCCTAACATTATTATACATCTTTATCATAAGCAATTTACTGACAAAATGAAAACAATCAATAAAATATATGTAAAATCTCCTGACAAATGCAAATATATTTATTCCTAATGTTTTTAGATTATTTATTTATTTTAAATGTATGAATGCTTTGTATGAAAGTATATATGTACACCACATACATTTAGTACCCATGGAGGCCAGAAGAAGACATTAGATACCCTAGAACTGGAACTACAGATGTTTGTGAACAAACATGAATGCTGGGAATGGAACCCAGGTCCTGAGCAAGAGAAACATCTTTTCTTAACCACTGAACCATCTCTCCAGCCCTCTTCCTAATTCTTCTCACAGACACAGTAAGCCTAAGCATGTTGAGTGAGATGTCATGATTCTAAGTATCTATACAGTAAAGGCTAGGGAAGAGATGTTTTAGACTGTTTTAGTAAAATATCCTACACTGGGTGATTAAACACAAACACATTTCTCATGTTTCTGGAGGCTGGGAATCTAAGATTAAAGCATCCCCAGTCATCTGCTGAGTGTCCTCTTCCTGGTGCAGACTTAATGTGTTGTCATAAGGCTGAAAATTCTGATTTCTGCATCTTATTACAATTGTGCTAATTCCATCATGAGATCTTCACCCTATAAAATGAATTACTTCCCAAGTGTCCCACCTTGAAATATTTTCATGTTGGGGATTAGGCTTCAATAAACTAATGGATGAGGGCACAAATATTTAAGACCATAGCAAGAAAAGATGAAAAAGACAAAGCTAGGGAAGTTCTGAGATGGGGAGTCTAATGGGATATTATAATGAGATTCTGGAAACACTGATGAAAATGATTATTTTAGCTTAGGAAAATTACACCTGAGGTCAATTTCTTGACTGCCTCTCAGTTCTCACCTACTCTTTCTGACTTCCTCACTACTCATTTTATTTTAGCTTCTTGGATCACTTGCTGCTATTTGAACATGACAAATAACTTCCTCCTAATAGGGACTTCATATGCAGTCCTAGAATCTCTTTCCTCTCAGGAGGTTGCAGAGATACATCTTTTACCTAATTATGTTCTCTAACCAGCTTTTCCTATCTATCTTATCAAAATTAGTAATGCTATCCTTCCTTATCATCCTTTTCGGCTGCATTTAATTCAGACTGCTTATTACCTCCTCTACTTGTGCTTATTGATCTTTGAAAGGTGTTTTAGATGGAACATACATGGTAGCATATTTATCTAAGCAAATATATTGTGTTTCCTCTTGTAAATTCTAGGAAGATATCCACATTGTCATCTTTATTATTTACCATATTATTTATTCAAAGACCACCCTGTACATATATTACATTCAGTACATTTGCATAGAATAAAGAATGGTAGAATTTTTATTTATATAGGTAATAAGAAGAAATGATTTTGCAAAGGTAAACTTACATAAAATTATTCATGATGTCAGACAAATTACCTCTTAAGAAATTCCATCTGGCAACTGACATGTGACAAAGATAAAGTCTGATTTGAGTGGACCCAACAGAAAAGACCTGCTTCTCTCAGAAATCAGAGCTGAATAACATTATTCTGGTTTAGGAAAGCATATCTGTATCTGGGTTTGTAATATGGATGAACTCAAATTAATTCTCTCACACTGTGATGTCTGTTCATTTTGAACTTTGAAGATTCTATTTCAGATGTCCATAAGTAGTACTGGAAATGGGGCACAAAAATTAAATATAAAAATTATGAATATAACCCTTTTTACTTTATAAAACAGAAAATTAAAGTAAACAAAAAAATGAGACAAAAAAAAACTGGTATGGACAAATTGAGTCTTTTCTTTACCCTTGGTTAGGTAGCTTGCTTCATTCCTTAACCTTCGTCAGTGGTCAGTTCAAATCATTCTCACTTTATATTCATGGATAGAGCTATTTTGGATAATCTTATCATGAAAAAACAGAGGTGATCCAGGTTCAGAAATAGTCTGTCTCATGGGAGTAAGGTGTAGAGAAATAAAGGAAGATATCAGACTCCTCCTCTGGCCTACAAGTGCACACACACAAATATGCACACATGCACACATCACACACAAAACACACACACAGAGAGAGAGAGAGAGAGAGAGAGAGAGAGAGAGAGAGAGAGAGAGAGAGAGAGAGAGAGAGAGNGAGAGGGAGAGGGAGAGAGGGAGAGGGAGAGAGAAAACAGACAATGGAGGATTTCCCCATTAGGAAAATTTCACACACATGATCCTGAAACCCAAAATTGCTAGCTGCAAGATGCTATAACCTGACAACACAGACCTATAAGCCTGCTCTGTGACCAGAGTCTTTGACCAAGAATGAATTTTGATCAACCAAGCCTTATTTTTATGATCTTCTTTTGCATGGGAGAGATTGAATAACTAGAAATTAGGTGTACCATGGAAACCTCCTAGAACTGTACACAGGCAATTTGGGACACCCTCTTTCATATGCTGTGTATAAATGCCAGGATACTGCACACAAAGAAACTCACTTTAAGTTAAAAAGCATGTCTTTTAAATGGAGACATCTTCATCCTCCTGCAGTGGATTGCCCTATGCTGTAGATAGGAGTATATTCACTGCTCAGTCCACAATATACTGTATAACCTATTCTTCATCTTTGCCTAAGGTATGATAACCTCTTCCAAACTGTTAATGGTCAGTTAAAGGAATGATATGAAGATAATCTAGAATTATGGCAGCAATATGGAATATTTGGTTTGGTCTTATAATGGCTGTGTATACTTGACCTTCTTATATTTTTCTGTTGGAGTTGGCAATTCTTGTACAAATATGTGATCTCTCAACTTCATTATTCATGATTGTTCATACCCATTTTAGCCTCCTGAGAATCTGAATGCAAATTCTGGATGGTTGTTATTCTCATTTATTCTTGACGAATATAATTTTGTGAGAAAGTTTACCCTAACTAAAATTGCCAATTTCTATCCTTAATTGACATTGGAATGCTTAACTCAAATTTCTTTTCAACTCTGGTTTATCCAATTACAAGGCCTCCAAAGACTTCCCATAAGACAGTTTGCACAGCTAATGTCAAAGGTGATTTGGAAATGCTCAAAATATTACAAAACCTCAAAAAATGTTTAAATTATTTTGCTTAAGAAACAAAAAAAAATTGCATTGAAATTTGTCACAATTACTTTCTTTTAAAAATATTTTACTTTATTATTTTTTAAGATTTATTCTATTTAGAAATTAGGTGTGTGTGTGTGTGTGTGTGTGTGTGTGTGTGTGTGTTTGGAATTACACTTGGGTCCTTTGCAAGAGCAGTATTCATTCTTAACCTTTGAGCATCTCTCCATCCCCACAATTACCCTCTTATAAGTAGTCTGAGCATCTCTCCATCCCCACAATTACCCTCTTATAAGTAGTCATCAGTTAATACTTGGAAAGAAAAAAATGTATTTCTGAATGTTTTCTGCAAGATTTTCTTTCTGTGGGGAGTGTTTACCATCTTTGTATATGCAACTTGATTTTATCAGCCTACTCTTCTTTGTCACTCAATTCTCATGTAACATTTTATGTGTTGTCCTTTAAAGTATTTCTATAACCATTCTTCTTTGGAGTCAATTGGCATTCCAAGACATGAAAATCATTCATCTTTTCTGTCTTCTTTTCTTCCTTCCTTTCTTCCTTCCTTCCTTTCTTTTTTATTTTCCCCTTTTATTGAAAATAGATTCTTTTTTCACACAATATATCTTGATTATTGTTTCTCCTCCCTCTACTCCTCCCAGTTCCTCCCCCAACTCCCCTCCCTTCTGGATCAACTCCCTTTCTCTCTCCCAGTAGAAAAAAAGAGGCTTCTAAGAGCTAACAATCTAACACCACAAAACAAAACACAATAAGATAAAGCAAAAAACAAACATATTGAAGGTGGACATGGCAACCAAATAAGAAAAGAGTCCCAAGAGCAGGCACAGGAGTCAGAGACCATCGTTCTCACAGTTAGGAGTCCCATAAAGTTACTAAGCCAATAGCTATAATATATATGCAGTGGAACTGGTGTAGACCCATGTAGGTCCTGTGCTTGCTCCATGAGCCCATATGGGCTTAGTTGATTCAGAGAACCTTGTTCTCCTGGTGTCCTCCAACCCTTCTGACTTTTACAATATTTCTTCCTCCTCTTCCTCGATCTTGCCATGATCTCTGAGGAGAGGGATTTGACGGAGAAATCGCATTTAGATTCTCTCTCTGTATAATGTCTGGCTATGAGTCTCTGCATCAGT
Organism: Neotoma lepida; assembly: GCA_001675575.1. NCBI lineage: Eukaryota > Metazoa > Chordata > Mammalia > Rodentia > Cricetidae > Neotoma > Neotoma lepida. The sequence continues at coordinate 176,474 of LZPO01107918.1, forward strand.
TCTATTCTGCTTGCAGAGGAAGCCTCTGATGATGAGTGGATAAGGAACTGATCTATGAGAATAGCAAAATATCATTAGGAGTTATTTTATTGATACTTTTTTTTCACAGTAGTATTTGGTTTAGCCCTAGGTTTGTAGTAGTCTCTGGTTCTTGGTTACTCTAACAATGTCAGAAATGGTTCCTTTCTGTGGAGTGGGCCTAAAGTCAAACCAGACACTGTTTGGCTACTCCCACAAGCTCTATGCTACCATTGTCCTAGCACATTTTGCAGGCAAGGCAGAATGTAGGTCAAAGGTTTTGTGGCTGGGTTGGTGTCCATATTTCTCTTTTCATAGCCTGCAGAGTACCTTTCTGCACCAAAGAAACTAGAAAATAGGGATGAAGGCTCTATGTAGGTATCAGCTTGACTTCTCCATGTTCTGAGTTCTGTGGGATTTTTCCTTGGGAATGGGGCCCCACTCTCAGTTTGCGGAGAGCAACCCTTCATTTTTGCATCAGCCTGGGTTGCTTGGAGATTTCCATGGGACCACCTTGGCCAACAACTCAACTGAATGCAACCCAGTCCTACCACTGGAAGCCTTGTCTGGCGACAAGATATGGCTAGTGGAGAAACTATAATCCCCCATTACTAGGAATTGTCACTAGGATCACCCTCATATATTCCAGGAAGTTTCCACTGTACTAGGTTTCCACATTACCTCTCAAATGCCCACTATTTCTCCCTGAACTCTCTCTCTCCACCTCAACCCCCACCTGATGCCCAGCTCCTGTCCCTGCCCTACCCCCAATTTTCCTGTTTCATTTATTGTATTTCTCCCTCCATGTAGATCCTTGATTCCTCCTTAGAACCCTCCTCTTTACCTAACCTCTGTGGGTCAATGATTTGTAGTTTAGTTGTCATTTATTTAAAGGCTGATATCCACTTATAAGTGAATGCAGACTGTGTTTGTCTTTGTGGGTGTGAGTTATTTCACTTAGGATGATTTTTTTCTAGTTCCATCATTTGCCTACAAATTTCATGATGTCATTTTTTAGCAGCTGAGCAATTGATCCTTTCAAAAAAGAAAAGGAAGTAATTAGAAGATTGTGAATTAATAATTTTGATAGTAATTTGTTGTATGTATATGTAAAGAAATATGCTAAACTGACAGTTTTAGAGAAATTGAAAATGCTATAAAAAGCTTAATCCCACAGAGATTTTGGCTAATAAAAAACATTTTTCTATGCAAAGCAATAAATTTCTTTGTTTATTTACATTTATGTTTTCTGTGTATAAAGTCATGCTTTTGTGTCTTGGGTCAGTAAAGCTTGACTTCCAACATAATACATGCTTTCCTTTCAATAATGCATGTTTTCTTATAGTTTCTTACTTTACTTTAAATGTGTATTATTTTATACAGACATTTTCTTTAATTCTGTTTTCTGTGTATAAGTGTTTTGTCTGCATATATATCTGTGCACCATATGCATGCAATGGCCACAGCAGACAGAAGAGGGCATGAAATCCCCTGGAATTGGAGTTAAAGATATTTTGAACCACCGAATAGATGCTAGGTATCAAACCCTTGTCATCTAGTTCATTTTTTTAGTTGAAGACAAATAACATGATTTTACATGACGAAAATATTATATGTACCACCATAGCATTACTTTATAACAGCAATGGTACCCAAACCACAAATAGAAGAAATTTTGTTTGTCTTGTCTTTTTCCTTTTAGACTATATATAGTAGGTGAAAATTGTATATTTTGTCTATAAAATCATAATGTGATCAATACAAATACATTAGGGGTGATGGTATATGGACTATGTACTGAGACACAATATATGACATAAAATCTGTCTGAATATCAGAGGCCATGTTGCTCTACTGAAAAGTAATATTTACAGCCTATTTGTAACTCACAGAAAAGACTCTAAGAACCAGAAAGAGGCAGATGGAGATGATAACAATATATACATCTTGGCCATCTGCCAAGCACACACATATTAGTGTGCAGTCTGAGGAGAACTTAACAACTTCCCTTGGATAATCAACCTTATTCCAGAACATAATCTGTTCACTTGCTCTAACTACACAATAAGCTTATAAAAATAGGCATTTACTGCCCAAGCTATATACTGTAAAATTCTCTTATCACTTTTATTAGCAAGATATAATACTCTTATACAGTTGTCTACAAATGATGGAACTAGAAAGCAAGTTTCCTGCTTGTTCTTTTACAAATCAAATCTCATGTGTTCTCTTCAGCACACATACTTATTTATAATCAGTTATAGCATTTATCTTTCCAAAGCAGTTTTATGGCACATTCTGAACTGATATAATCTGCCAATCTAATTCAAGCCCTATTTGTCCTCTATTTATGGTCAGAAATATATTTAATATAGCCAAGAATCATTTTCTGGTACTTCAAGGGACTCCCTCTCATCTATCATTCTCCACATCTATGATATCTTACTTTGTTTTTAATTTAGTTTATTGTCTTCTTATCAAAACTTATTTGATAATTTTTATACATACATTTTCACTACTATATCAAACATCTTATTGAAGCTTAAACATTTATTATCCATAGCTTTTTCTTCATATGCTAATTTTATAATCTGTCAAAAAAAACCTCTTAACTTTGCCCAGTATGATTTACTGCTAATGATCTCACTGTGTTTATTTTGCATGCTTTCATTGTTATTTAATATTTGGAGAATTTCTATTGCTCAGTTTTATTTCTGAATAAGCCACATTTTCTGCATGAAGAAAGGAAAAGTGGATCTGGGAACATGTTAATTCTTTCAAGTAAAAGTTGAAGTATCTCTAGTTGATGTATCCATCATAGTGGGTTTAAGCCGTGTGTGTGTGTGTGTGTGTGTGTGTGTGTGTGTGTGTGTGTGTGAAGACTTTTGTATCTCCTCATAATTTCATGATGTGAATAATACCATAATAAAAATGATTCTAGTTTTAGTTTTGATTGTTCCTCACCTCCATTTGTTTTTTAAAAATAAACAGTAGCTAAAATATTTGAAGGTCACATTAAATACTTTTTAAGGTGCACTCATAATTGAACAAAGGCTTTAAGTGTCTTGCTTATCCTTGTACATGTAAAGTAATTCTAAGTCACTCAGCTACTTATTATTTCTTGAGAGTCAGAATCTCATTTCTACCTTACCATTGTTCTATTTACTGTCATGACCAATGCACTAGAGAAAGAGTGCTATGGTATAACTCTATCATATAAAATTAGAAAATAAATTCCTAACTTTTAGAATCCCATGTCTCTTTGTCACAACCATAGGTTAGATATAATCCCTTTACACATATGCACTATCATTTTTTTTTTCATTTACTTACTGTGTATTTATGTGCCACAAGATGCATTCAGACATCAGAGGACAACTTGTAGGCATCTGTTCTCTCCTTCTACCAGGTATGTTCTGGGTGTTGAACTCAGGTCATCAGGCTTGACAGCAAGTGCCTTTATCTAAGGAGCCATCTTGCCCATCTTGTACACTATCATTTAAAAAAAGATCTCTTTCACCTTATGTCTAAAACTTGTTTTTCCAAAATGCTCGTAAATTATGTGACTCCATAACACTGTTTGGTCCCTTTCTCTGAATCCTCTTAGAATGAATTCATCGAAAATTCAGTGCTGTTTCCTTAATAGAGAAATATCCACGTTCATGCTTGTTCCACATACTTGGTTTATGTATTGTTCAGAAACAAGGAAGAGAGTATCTAGAAAAGGGAACATGCCTTACCATTCTCTTCCTATACGTGGAGTAGACCTGAATGCATTGAATAGACTTTCCACTCATTCTCTAGATGTCATTGAAGGAGGACCATCTCTAGACCCCAAGTTTTCCCCTAGAACTAGATTTGTTCTAGAGAATCTGGGCAGACCTCTGAGAAGGAACCATTTGTAATTGTCCACTGCTAAGTTTAACCAGCCCTGCACTGAATTGCACGGCAAAGTCATATGCTTACTACACTATTTTAACTATAGTCTTGCATTGCACTATGGAGTGCCAGTAATTTCTGCCTAAGTGCCAAGTAGGTCTAGAACACTATCTGTAAGCACTGCCCTGGTTATAGTTGTGCTACATGAGGTTGTAGGGATAGGTGATAAATAGTCCTCTGACCTCCCAGGCTTTTGCTAAACTATAGGAGCCTGCAGTCTCAGGAGGAGGACAGGTGTTCCCCAAATCCACTCAAAGAAGAGAACTGACCTTGCCAAACACAAATCTTTCCCAAATAATCAAGCTTATGTCTTTACCTGCCTGATCCTATCACTGACATAGAGGATTCTTTGTGAACCCTGGCCTGTGTATGGTATCTTTAGTTCTTCTGGGTGTGATGTTTCAGTCAAACAGGCCAGGCAAAGCCTTATGCTGGCTTTGATGCCATCCTACCAAGTGGGTAGACTCCCACTCTCTCCTCTGCAACCTACCTGCCATATAAGTTCACTTTCTTTGTAGTTCTCTCATAGCAGGGACAATGAGGCATTGCCCAGCACCAGGTTTATGTCTAAGACCTGGATTTGATTCTGTCCTCTCTCTTTCTTAGAGTGGTTAAAGTTAGGATATGACTGACATAAGAATTCTCTCTGTCCTAACTTTTCCAATGAGACATTTAATTTGATATACCAAAAGCAAGTACTAAGAGTTCCTTAACATTTGAGAAGGTGGTTTGCTATGTGAATAGCTGTTAAGCTTGTGAGTGGGAGGAGAAATAGCTGAATGAGTTTGCTTACCTTCAGATATAATTTCTTAGGACATTTTGTGTCATATTATTTTGGGTAAATGGCCAGGAATTATTGAAATAAACAAGTATTTTAAATGATTTTATTAGTGTTCAGGATAATTAAAATTTGGGATACTCACAGATTAAGTCTATATAAGGTAGAACAGAATAAGAAATGTCTAATGTCTATGGTTTAAAATGGAAAGAGGTGTGGCAACATAGCTTACTAAGTAAAAGCACGTGCCACTAAGCCTGATGACCTGAGTTCCATCCTCCAAACCTACATGGCATTAGGAGAGAAATAAGTCCTGTTAATCAATGGTTCGCAACTTGTGGGTTGTGACCCCTTTAGGGTCACATATTAGATATCCTACAATCATATATTTACATTATGATTCATAACAGTAGCAAAATTACAGTTATGAAGTAGCAATGAAATAATTTTATTATTGGGGTGTAGCCAGAAATTTCTCTGGTCATGCCCAGCCCCACAGTCAGGATGAACCTTTCCCACCTGTGTCCCACAGCTGCTTGGTCTCAAGTAAACACACAGAGGCTTATATTATTTACAAACTGTATGGCCTAATGGCTCAGGCTTCTCGCTAGCTAGCTCTTACAACTTAATTCAACCCATTTCTATTAATCTGTGCATTGCCACATGGCTTCATAGCTTACTGATACTTTCACATCTTGCTTCTCTTGGTGGCAGCTTACAGTGTCTGCTCCAATCTCCTTTTCTTCTCCTCTCTCTCCAGTTCACCTTACCTTATTCTGCCTCACCATTGGCCAAACAGCTTCATTTATCAACCAATGAGAACAACACATATTCACAGTGTACAGAAAGACATCCCACAGTACTTCCTCTTTTCTGTCTAATCAAAAAGGAAGGTTTTAACTTTAACATAGTAAAACTACATATAATAGAACAATTATCAAGCAAGAATTATAGTTACAATATCTAACCTATTTGTATTTGGCAAAAATTAAAGAAAATATTCTGTCATCTATCCTATATTTGTGAGTCTAAAGTTCCATATCTAATTTATCTTTTATCATAACCAAGGAAAATTATAATTATGATCTAGTCTTCAACTACATCAAAGACCCCGGAATGATATAATATTACCAGAGTAAACTGGGAGTACATGGCAAGCAACTTCCATAATTCTAGAAATGACAGAAACATCTGGCTACCTGGCCAGTCATCCAAAGTTCCTCTGTAATGTTGGGGCATCTATCTTCAGCCTACAGGCCCAGAGTCTCTGGCATAGCTCCCAGTGAAGCACAAAATTTTAAAGACTGTTCTGCTCACTCTGGCAAAGTTTGTCAGTCACTTCTCCCCATGTCCTGTAGAAAGTCTGGCAGTTTCTTTTGCAAAGCAGGAACCTAAAGTACCATCTCGCCTTGCAAAGTTCAGTGGTCACCTTCCTATGGGTCCTGCATGTCTAGTTTATATAGCATCCTGTGAAGCAGTCGAGGCAAGGACATTTTTTGCCCAGTGGCTAACTTTCGCCAGAAAGAAAGCAAACTCCATAATGAGTTTCTTTGATGCCCATCATCCTCTTTGAAGTAATTGGTGCTGCCAGAAGCAGACATGTCTCATTGTCCAGAAAAGTCTAAGTTCTTAAAACATTTTAAACGCCATATTCTGTAGGTCTTTGAAGTTTTTGAAGATTACCTACCTAATTGAAATACAGTTATGTAGATCTAGAAAACTTAACTAACATGACTATAAGTTTATCATAGATGATTAATTAACCTACATTTCTTAATTATATATTACAATTTTAAATGAGTTGCATAAACATAATACCTTAAGCAAGAGTAGAAATACATATATATATATATATACATATATATACAGTATAATAAAATTAACTTTAAATTTGTATCAATAAACCAAAATCCATAGTAATGTAAAATATGTAAGATTAATAGTTGTTTTTTGGATTAAAGTAGATTCAATAATCTATGCTTTTGTCCTATCATTTCTGTATCAGACATTTCTACATCATATCCCCATTTCTTCTTTTAGAAAGAGATTGACTATGACTAATAACAATTTGTAACCAACCCCCTAAACAAAGACAAATATCCATAATCTATTTTGGGGGATGTGGGCATAGAGTTCTAGGCTACTTCCTGCTGATTGGGGGTGCTGTTAATCTGTCCTTACTGAAGTAGTCTGTGAGGCTGGATTATCTCAGCCAGTTGCCTTGAAGCTGTTCTGGATGTTTGATCATCTAGAGACCTCTTAGGAGGTCTTCCTTGATGGAACCATATTAACCTAGAAGGAATGCACAGTTTCTCATCTTCTGTGGAAACAAAAGTAGAACTTCTTTTCCACAGCAACGTATCTTTAGACCCAAANGGTTTAACTCAGCAGTCTTTACAATCAAATGTCTCTCTCCAGTTAAAAATTCCAAAAGATAACATAATCTAGACTCTCTGTGTAATTTCCATCTTTACGTGGCTTATTATGTTTTTATATATGATTTTATTTTTTAAGATTTTATTTTATTTTTCTGACTATCTAGATCCTTTCTGTTCTCTCTCTCAAGCCTATGTACCTTTTTACATACAATGTAAACCATTTAGAGTTTTATTCCATCTGAATCTGTCTTACTGTGAATCTATAATTCTTCTCTGACCAGGAGAGATTTTAAACTCTTAAGCTGCACAGTGACTTTGGCTGTTGACTCTGCCCCTGTCAGCTTCCCAAGATGGCCAATGTGCATTTACTTCCGAATCTGGGAAGCAGTGGGTCTTTGCCTCCATCCAACAGTGTGTAGCCCAGCAACTTTTTTTTCTGTACTAGCAAAAGCTAATTCCACCATGTAGTGTGCTGCATGGCTTGGAGACACCTCTGTGTCCTGCAATGGGAATCCACCATAGTGTAGGTCAAACCCACCCACCACAAACCCACCATGCTGTAGTTCAAGCCTGCAGGCCATGGGCTGTCTGGATCATGGCTGGCCTGAGAGACACAACTAGGAAGCTAGTTTTAGCTCCATTTTAGAATCTTTTTAAAAGCTTTCTCAGGTTTTGGGTGGAAATTCTTGCTACCATGTCTGGGCACCAAATGTAGCCAGAAGTTTCTCTGGTCCTGCCAGCCCCTGCAGTTGGGACAAATCTCTCCCACCCATGGTCCTACAGCTACTTGGTCCCAAGTAAACACACAGAGGCTTATATTCCTAATGGCTCAGGCTTCTCCCTAGCTAGCTCTTACAACTTAACTCAGCCCATTTCTATTAATCTATGCATTGCCATGTGGCTTCATGGCTTACCAATACTTTCACATCTTGCTTCTCCTGGTGGTGGCTCACAGCGTCTGCTCCACTCACCTTTTCTTCTCCTCTCTGCTTTGAATGTACCACCTCACATTATCCTGCCTCACCATTGGCCAAACAGATTTATTTATCAATCAATCAGAGCAACATATATTCATAGTATACAGAAAGACATTCCACAGCATTGGGGATCACAACAATATGAGGAAACTGTATTAAAGAGCCACAGCATTAGAAAGGCTGAGAAACACTGCTATAAGTTGCTTTCTGACTTCTACACCCATACCATGATATAACTGCTCACATATGTACATACACACACATAAATAAATGCAATTTAAAAATACAAGAAAAATATGAATTTATTCTGGACTTTATTTTCTTCAATTGAAAATAAAATTTAAGAGATTCATGTTCATATATGTCTATAATTCTAATATTCAGCAAGCAGTGAGAGAATTTGTGGCAAGTTTGAAACTAGCCAGAACTATTATAGGGAGAACCTATGTCATATAAATAAATAGACAAATAGAAAATGAACTTTAATCATACAAATCCTAAATGAACTGCCAGTAATATTCCTTAAGATGTTTCAAGATTGAAAGGCATCATTGTTAGATTACCAACATCATTTGTTTAGATTACCAACAAAAGTTGACAGCGTTAAATATGCTTACCATTTCCCTTAGGTCCTTTGTCTCTGGAACAAATTCAGTTATCCTGTAACTTCAAGTTCCACCTAAAAGCTTAATTTGGTAAAATCACCAGTAACAATATCTTTCTAAATCCAGAGAGAAATTCTGAATCCTCAAACTCTTCATCCTTTATGCAACATTTGAAATTCCTACAAACATTCTATTATTTGGCTCCCATAGTACCATCTCTGTTGGCTTTCCTTCTACCCTAAGAAGACAAGATATTCCTGGAAGAATAAAGAAGCTCTGCATGATATTATGCTGTGATATTATGAAATTCACTCGAAGATTATTAGTCGCATTAGTTAATGTAAATATGTGTAATACTTGAATGTAATATGTAAATAAATCTTTAAAAATTCTTTTTATGAGATATAAAAAATAAAACCAGAAAATTATTACTGCATTGGTTAATTTTCTGTTGCTGTGATTAAATACCGTGAACAGAAGCAGCTCAAAGAAGAAAATTTACTTTAGATTCCATTTCAAGAGAGAGAGTCCATAATGCCCAGACAGCATATTGGCAGGAGCAGGAAGCTTAGAAATCACATCCTCAACCACAAACACTAAGCAGAGAAAATGAACAGGAAGTAAGGCAAAGCTAAGAGAGTTCAAAGCCTCCCCCAGGAAAGTACTTCATCCATCAAGGCTCTACCTCCTAAAAATTCTGTGACTCCAATACAATGCCAGCAGTCAAGGATCAAGTCCTCATATACATCAGCCTATGGGAAGAATGTTTCTCATTCAAACCATCACAGTTACTTCCCATTCTTATATTCAATGAATACTGTCAACATTCTTATCATTTATTTTCAAGTATCATTATCACTCACATAATCTTTGTTGAAAAATAATTAAAAAGAGAGTTGTATTTTTGTTGTCCTTTCCTTCTATTTATTTATACTCATTAATATTAATAATTATTCATATTAATTAATGAAACACTGAATCATATGTAAGAACTTATTTTCAGTGGGAATGTTCTTACCACCTAGTCTTGGTATTATCTTTATTTTTTTCCAAAAACACTTATTTTACTGTTATATTCAAACATTGTGCTTTGAAGAGGACAGAAATGACAAATGAAAATACATTAACGCTTAGAAAAATAAAATTAAGTACTAGTGATTCAAATGATGTATTCATCACATAAATCTATGTTAAGTATGTTCATATTAGTATGATCTTCACATTCATATATTATTGATCTTGAGAAAATTAAATTATACACTTAACAGGAACTTAAATGCATTTTAGAAAACACTACATTGTCTCACTTTTAACAAACAAACACATAGTTATATGAAATATTGTTTTTACAAGTTTCCCAGTTTTATAAAATAACACAAAGAGAAAAATAAGATATTGAATTGCCTATATATTATTTCTTTTGACATTCAAACTCTATTTCCTAACCAAATGTGTGCAATTGTTTCAACTATCCAATAATTGAGCATACCACACATTTAGTTTTACATGTATAAATAAAACTATTGAAACTGTGCATTTTAAAGCACTATTCATGAGTCTCTCTCTCTCTTTCTCTTTCTTTGAAGTCTGTGTGTGGCCTACACATGTCTCAAGTGTCTATTGTCATTTACTCGACCACTAACTTTATTTTCTCCTCTACATATTCAATGTCATCTCCTCCTTTCTTTTTTTTAAATTATTTTTTATTTTTTCAAGACAAGGTTTCTTTGAGTAGCGTTGGCTGTCCTGGAACTCACTGTATAGACCAGGCTGGCCTTGTACTCACAGAGATCCACCAGCCTCTCACTCAAAAGTGTTGGGATTAAGAGTGTGTGTCACCATCTGGCTCTCCTTTCTTAGCCTGATTGCACTTCTCTAGACTTTCGACCTGCCAAAATGCCAACACATTGTTCCAATTTTAATAATGAGTCAGGATTTAGAAAAACATTGCTAACTTGGGTAGAGCACATTCCCTCAGACTTTTTCTATGGACATAACTAATAGTGAGCTAAAATATGAATTACTATTTTCTATTTCCTATAAAAGCAAAATCAAAGTCTCCAAGAAAACGATCTTCCCTGAAAAATCAGTTTTCTCTTACTTATCACTTTGTATATTAGCCCCATTTGCCCAGATTTCAGGGCAAGCCCCATGCCCAGGAGTAGCTGGTTAACATAAAATGAACTCCATGTTGTTTATGGATTTTTCTTTTGACAATTTGTTGTATTATTTGTCGCTTGCTTATTTTTTGATATTCATTTTTTTGTTTTTGTAAGTTTTATTTGTTTTTTATTTTAAGAGAGAGAGAAAACAAATGAACATAAAGTTGGGTGGTTAGGGAGGGAGAATCTGGGAGAAGTTGGGAGTAGATGGAACATGATCAAAATATATTACATGAAAACTATCTTTCCTGAATCAATAAGCCCTAACCTTGGGTCTATGGATGTTGCTAAACTAGAACAGTGCTTGCCTGGAAAACAGGAGGCCCTTTATTTCATTCCTAGTAATTTATAAAACAAGCATGGTGGTAGATATCTGTAATCTCAGCACTCAGGAGCTAGAGGCACAAAGATCAGAAGTCCAAGGTTATACTCAGCTAAAAAATGAGTTTGAGGCCAGACTGGGCTACATGAGACCCTATTTCAGAAGAAAAATTAACAATTATTGTTGACTTGTCATCAACTGCTAGTCAATCAGAAGAAGCTGTAGCAACCAGTTCAATGCTCATCTCCCACAATCTTTCCCATAATGCGTCTTAAATATGAACTCATAAAGTCCAGTAATATATACTATGAAAACCTTTGTTATGAGTCACTTAAATTGTAGCAGACATTGAATATTACATCACTGCTCTTTGACATTTTGCTGGTTGTCCTCTCAGACAAAAAGTGTTCCATTCCAATTTCCTGTTTAGTAAGTATCCTGTACAATTTTTTCAAATGGTTAGTAGTATTTTGACAAGTCTATATAAAACTTGGGCTTTCCTTTCTTCTATCTTCTATAAAGCCACACTATATCACCTACTCTGTCATATTAAAATTTCACTTCAAATACTGAGATGGGTAAGGCAGGAGGATCTAGAGCTATTTAGGGAGACCTGATACCACAGGGACACATGCTCAACTATGTTCATAGCAACATTATTCATAATATCCAGAACCTGGAAACAACCTAGATGCCCGTCAACTGAAGAATGGATCAAGAAAATGTGGTACATATACACAATGGAGTACTACTCCGCAGAGAAAAACAATGACCATATGATATTTGCAGGCAAATGGATGGAACTAGAAAATATCATCCTGA
>LZPO01107918.1:191441-221250 GCA_001675575.1 Neotoma lepida
TATGTTTAATCTAGTGGCTGTTCTGTTCTCTGACCCCAAATAAGTTTTATTAGGGTACACAATATTTTGGGGGACATAATACAATCACCACACTTCTTTTACTGCCTCCTCATAGTCCTATTAATAACTAAGCTCTTATGCTTTCAGTCTCATCTTCATCTTCTGTTCCTTGATCCTCCATCTTTCTTTGTTCCTTGCTTCTGCCCCTTAGAAAACTCTACAAGAGATCTGCCTTACCATCTACAGAATCTCTGTGTTCTTCCTTTCTCCCTGGCCATGTGGTTCTCTCTGTCTCTACAGAAAATGCCTGTTCTTTCTTCCCCTGGCCACAGGGTTCTCCCTCCCTTACCAGGAATGTTGCTCCACCCTTATCTCCACCTGGATATGCAAAAACCTCCTTTGTTCTGAGTCAATTGCTCTGGAGAGCCACTAGGTCTGAAGGCCTAGATGTCTGAGCTTCATTTGCACAAGAAACAAAGCTATGCATCTACTACCTGCCTGCTAGGCCCTGTCTATGTGACCTTATCTAAGTACTGGCCCCAGCAGGATGCTCTCACACACACACGTACTATGGGAATTATGAGCACAAGAAATTCATAACGAGGAATAGCTGAATATTAAAGCTATATAATATCAAATATTCCATGATAAATAGCTTACCATTTGACTGGCCCTTGGCTTGTCAAAGTATAGCTTATTATATACAGCTGGACACCTTAAAACATATTCTTGTGGCTCACCACATAAAATATAGAAAGAAGCTCGATCACACAGGATTTTGAGAGTCTTTGTGTGATCTTTGAATCTCACTCTATTATAATTATTGAAATATAAGCACATTCATATTTTCACTGGGTAAACTGATCAACCATTAAGAAAGATGCTACTCCACTCCATCATCAGAGATGTTTTCTGCAGGAGATTAGAACTAATACAGAGACCCACAACTGAACAATGTGCAGAGAGTGAGAGACCTTTTAATACTTAGTCCTAAATCAAATCTCTCCCCTCAGAGCTCAGGGACTCTGAAGAAGATTAGATGGAAATATTATAAGAGTCAGAAAGGACGGAAGACACCAAGGAAACAAGGCCCAGATACAACAGAACTTATGCACATATGAACTCACAGAGATTGTGATAGCATACACAGGAGCTGCATAGGTTCAAACTGGATGAGGTCCCAGTGCTGAGATTGGGAAGTAGACATAAGTTCCCATCCCCAAACAGGAAACTTTTCCAATTGACAACTGTTCAGAAAGGAAAAATTAGTTTCTCCAAGGGAGTCTCACTGGATATACAAATCATACTTCAGAGCATACACCATGGGCAGCAATAGAAGGCCAATACAAAACTAACTTAAATGTATTTTTAGATTTTTGTTTTGTTTTTGTCTTCTATTGCTTTTTTTGAACATTTTATTAACCTTACTGTCCTTTGTTTGTATGTTATGGTTTCTGATCTTGAGTTTATGGGTTTTAAGGTGTGTGTGTGTGTGTGTGTNTATTTTTAGATTTTTGTTTTGTTTTTGTCTTCTATTGCTTTTTTTGAACATTTTATTAACCTTACTGTCCTTTGTTTGTATGTTATGGTTTCTGAGTGTGTGTGTGTGTGTGTGTATGTGTGTGTGTGTGTGTGTGTATTCTCATGCTCTTAGTTTCTTTTTTGTTAGTTTGTTCATTTTGTTTTATCCTTGTTTGTTTTTTATTTGCCTGTTTGTTTTCTTAAGAGAGAGGGAAAAAGTATGGAATTTGGAGGGTTGGAAAGTAGGGAAGGTCTGAGAAGAGATGAGGGTAAGAGAAACTGATTAGAATATATTGTATGAAAATTATTTTTAACAAAAAAGAGAGATGCTACTCAATTGCAAGCAGGAATGCCAATCAAGTGTTAGTATTATAAGTTTAAAATATAGTAAGCCAGGTGCCAGTGCCATGTTACTAATGCCAGCTGCTTGGGAAACTGAGATGGGAATATTGAGAGTGTAAAGCAAAACTACCAAAAAGGGAGGTATACCAAATACTTGCTAAATGATTTTAACTAAATACAGAAAGTAAATATCATAAAAGTAAATTTTATTTAATATATAGATATCAACTACTAAATATTTATCTGCAAAACTTCCAAAAGAAAGCACCCAAGTAAAAATAACAATTAATGTACTTACAAGGATAAAGAAAGCTATGACATCTATTACACCAGAATAGAATTGTATATAAAGAAATACAATAAACATAAGTTGAAAGTTAAAATTACATAGCTGAAATAAATAATAATAAATAATAAATAAATAATACCAGTATAATACCAATATCTTTGGCCTTCTTTCTAAACTCTGATCTCAATTCAGGACCCACAAGACTAATTTGGACTTCTTTATTCCACTTCCCAATGTAGCCACATTAAATAAATCTCCTTTCTCTGATTTCTGCTTTCATTACTTCTGATTATTTATTTCAGGTTGTGTCAGTGTTTTGTCTACATGTATGTCTGTGTACCACATGAGTGCCTAATGACCACAGAGGCCAGAAGAGGATGTTGGACCCCTGTAATTGGAGTTACAGACAGTTGTGACTTGCCATGTGTATGATGCAAATCAAACCTAAGTCCTCTGGAAGGGCAGTCACTTCTCTTAACATCTCAGCCTTTGTTTTCCACTTTTTTTAAAATTGAGAAATGCAAATTGTTATAATTCTCTTTTTTTCCCATGAAAATGGATATTTTTTTCATCTTCATTTTCAGGTTTCTCCCAACTTCTCTGCAACCCTTCCCACTTCCCCTCCCATACAGATTCACACCTTTTCTGTCTCTCATTAGAAAACACACAGGCATCTAAGAAATAATAATAAGATAAAAACAAACAATTGAAAATAGGACAAAACAAAAAGAAAAAAATTGAAGACAAAGTACAATAAACACTATCAGTTTGGCTCTTTAATTGCCTTATTGAGGATAGATGGCCAGACAAGTTATGACAGTCAAGTTTCATGATGAACTCAGGTATACCAGAAAGTTTTAACAAACTAACTCAAAATGAGCAAATTCCCATTTAAAACACTGGTAATATTTCATAAGTGTCATTCATCCTCACTAAGCTAATAAAAGAGACAAATTAACAGTGGAAAGCCGTAAAAAGGGATTTATTCAATGTGCCCATGATGGAAAGAGGGCCAGAGAGGTCCAATTACTTCACCAAGTCCATAGGGGTCCTGAAGTGACATTAAAGTTTAAATAGAGGGCTAAGGATATGCACACCTAAGCAATCAAGGCCAGAGTGTGCTCCTGCCCACTGATGACCCATCATTGTCTGGGCTTCAGTCTCAGCCTTGAAGGTGGTCTGACAAGTTGTTAGAACTGTGGGAAATCTCTTTCTGGAGACAAGTTCTCTCTCCTTTCCAGGCCCTTTTCTTCTCCCAATATGAGATTCTATGGGACATTCCCATTTCTTCATGGTCTATTGTTTCAAAAGCCTGATAGATTTAGAGATGTAACTTTTTTTTCAGAATACCTTCATTTCTGCTAGGTCAATTGAAATAAGAGGAAAAGTCAAAACAAATTTTCTCATCCAAATATTTACATTCTTTATAAAAATATCTGCCAATGACAGTGATGTAGATGTGAATTTCTGAAAAAAAATTAAAAGAATGATTATAAATATATACAAAGATCTCAAAGAGGACATGAAAAGCATGTGAATGGATTCAAAGAGGATACAAATAATTGCCTAAATGAATTCTCGGAAAATACCAACAGCTCAATGAAATAAGAAAGCCAATTCAGGATATGAAAAAGAAGTCTGTAAGACTGGGATTAATGGGGGCAATGTGAAAATAAAAGAAAGAATGCAGTGATCTCCAGAAGCAGATTTTCCTTTAGTCAGAACAGTGAAGGACACTGGTCTCTTTAGGGAACTAGAGACTGTACATAAGAGTTTGGGATTTTATAGGACAGATACAGGCATTTTGGGGGTGGAAAATTCCATCTGTAGGTGAGTTCCCCTGCAGTTTCAAATTGGTAGACAGCAGAGAAAGCTGTTATGCTGATGCTCCCTTGTCAGAAGCTTCCTGGATCCTAATAGCCCAGTGTTATCAGTCAAGTCAACTCTTCTGTCAGGAGTTTCTCAGCCTACCTGAGGATTTTAGGTCATCAAGACTTCAGAGTTCAACAAAGAGATATAATACTAAAAAAAAAAAATACAAACTGAAATGATATTGAAAATAAAAAAATCAGTAAGCCAATTAAAAATTTTGGTGAAAAACCTCACCAATAGAATAGTCTATGAAGGAGAGAGTATCAGGGCTTAAGGATAATATAGAGGAATTAGATCATTTAATTACAGTCAATGACAATTTTTAAAAGTATATGAATAGAACATCAGAAATTCGGAGGACTCTATGAAAAGACCAGATTTGCAAATTGTAAGCAAAGAAGAAACTTAGGCCAGATGCTATGGAGAGCTCACCAGAGAAGACTACTCAGATACAGTTTATAGTCAATTGAAAGTCTGCATTTTAGTCAGCTAGACTACACTAAGGTATAAGTGTAGCACTGAGTGTTTAGAGTAAGAGATTTTTAAAGGCAAAAACTACATTCTGTTATCTCTCTCCAGCTACAGAGGAAAGCTTCTCAAAAGCAAGTAGTTTAACAGAAGCTAAGGTAAGTAGTTAGTTGGAGAAGTTTTGCACAAGCAGGCAATTTAAACAGAAGCCACGATGTTATCTGGAGCATCTTGACCTCGGGTTCTTAGGACAGAGTTGGGTAATTTTCCACAGGGCTTTTTATCAAGGTAATCAAATTCTACTCAAACCTAAAATGGCTTTAGCAAGAATAAAAGATGGAGAAACCTCTTCACTCTCTTGTCCTCTCGTGCAAAGGCATAATATATGACATTTACAATAAAGTCATAGAAGATACTTTCTCAAATCTAGAGAAAGAGACACCCATCCAGGTACAAGAGACCTGCAGAACACAAAAAATGACAAGACCAGAAAAGAAATATTCCACATCATATTATAGTTAAAACACTAAAAATACATAATTAAGAAAGGGTATTGAAAGCTGCAAGAGCTAGAAGGCTGAAGTTACATACAAAGGCTAGCTGATCAGAAAAATTCTCGATAGAAACTTTAAAAGACAGTAAAGCTTAGAGCAATGTACTTCCTTTTACTTTTCTTCCAGGAAAAAAAGTTTCTTGAAGAAACAGAAAACTTCCTACTCTTTAGTATTTGCAGGTCCTAATAATGTGTTCTGCAAGATAATCACAAGGCACAAGTCAGGTGTTTCCTTAAGGAAACTAATCTGTAGATGGCCTTCCAGAAGGTGTAATTTTAATTGTCTTTGGAAAAATAAATGTCCCTTACTTTGATCAATTAATGATGATGACTTAATAATTATCATCCTAACTGACATTTACTTCAAAAGGCGATTTGTAGTAGAGAAAAGGTGATTTTGAAGTCTTTTCTCCTTAGCCAGACAATAGTAATTTGTTATAAAGCAAAAGGTTTCATTGTCTGAAAACAAAATTACATTCTTGTTTGCCATGTTTTTAACAATGAAATAGAAACACATTATTGATTTTGAGTATTTTTAAAGTATTATACAAGTCTAATAAGGTATTAATAGCATAATGTTCTTCTTTTGTTTTTCATTTAATAAGTTGCTTTATAGATCAGATGTAGCTAGAAATAGTGATCAGTTACATAATCATGTACCCAAAAAGGGTGGAAAAATAATACAGTAAATGTCAGTAATTAAGCAACTTGTGTGGTGGTGATGGTGGTGGTGGTGTGTGTTTGTGTGTGTATGTGTGTTTCCAATAACATTCTATGCATTATAAAACTAATACAAAATACCTAAGTAAAATCAGATGCACAAAGGACTAAGAGACAGGAGTTGAAAGTTATCCTCTGCTATATTATGAGTTCAAGACCAGTCTGGGTACATGATACTCTGCCCCAAAACAGTAAGGAAGTGAAAGAAAAAATAAAATCTGAGTAATCCTTTGCATTTATTTAAGAGAACATTCAGAAAAAATTAGAGAATCAGGTAAATGAATAATAAATGTAAATCAATGTTTACATGGATGACCTAGATTATGTCCATTTACATATATTCAGTGTATGTCAAATTTTGATAATGTTTCAAGGAAACTTTTAATGTAGAACAGTTTAACGTTTTCAGAAAATTACAAAGATTGTACAGATTTTCCATATATCTTATCCCCAATTTCTTCTATTAACAACTTACACTACTATAATCTATTTGTTACAACAAATCAGCCAGCATTTTCAACTATTGTTCTCTATGTAGGCATCTTTATTAATTAAGCTAAACACAAATTTGTACACATGACTCTTAAGTTTTTCTTGTTATCATATTCTCATCACTACACTTCTCCTACTGTAATTGCTGGTTTGTAATTTTGATCATCAGTGGGAGAAAATATATCTCTCATCAAAAATCATTTATTTACTTAATTATTCAATTCCAATACATATGGGTAACAGTATCACAACTGTTAATCTAATACCCAGTATCTCAACTAGAGTAAAATGTGTAGGCTGAAGTTTCTGTCCCATCCACCAGCTCCCAAATAACTGACATGGAGACTTAATATTGCTTATAAATGCTCAGCAGTTAGCTCAGACTTATTACAAACTAGCTCTTATAACTTAAATTAACACATTTCTATTAATCTATGTATTGCCACGTGGTTCGTAACTTTGCCTAACCTCCAGCATGTCTTGCTCCCTCTGAAAACAGGGACTTCTGGTGACTCCAGACTCTGTCCTTCTTCCTCTCAACATTCTCAGTTTGGCTCTCCTGCCTAACTTTACCCTGTTCAGCTATTGGCCAGTCAGCTTGTTCATTAAACCAATCTCTGTGACAAATCTTCACAGTGTACAAAAGAATTATTCCACAGCAAAAATGCTTATGTATTATACAATTGCTTTTAGTTTTATAGACTTTACTGATTTCCAAAGTTATCAGTTTTCATATTTCTTACAAAATTCAAGGAATTAGTTAAGTCCAAATGACTTTATCAAAACAGGGGGCATAACATGGGCTGGAGATTTAGCTCAAAGACAGAGTGCTTGCCTAGCACTCATGAAGACCTGAATTCTATTCCCAGCACTAAAAACTGTGGACATAAAATTTTTCTTTTGTGGGCTGGAGAGAAGTTTCAGTAATCAAGAGTACTTGCAAAGGATCTGGTTTGGTTTCCAGCACACACGGTGGCTCACAACCCTATGCAAATCCTGTTCCAGGAGATCCTATAGTCATACCTGTGGTACACAGAAATGCATGAAGACAAACATCTTCATATACATAAAATAAAATTAATCTAAAAATGTGTTTCAATTCTTGCTTTGCATTCTTAATGTAGATGGAATCACTATTATGATACCTTGCCTTTATTTCTGATGTTGATATTTTATATCTCTTTTTGTTAGCCTAGATATAATTTTATTTTTTTTTACTTTTTCACAAAACTAGTTTGTAGTTTCATTGATTTCTCTATTGTTTTAAAATTTTTAATATGTATCTCAAAATAGTTTGTCTTTAAATCTGAAACTATTTTAATGATGTTCTAGGTATACTTGAGATTAATGTATATTATTCTAGAAATAAATGGAGTGCTCCATAACTGTCAATTAGATTATGTTTATTTATATTTTTAATTCAGCTAGATCCTTACTAACTTTCTACTCAATTTGGCTATCAATTGCTGAAAGAGGGTTGCAGAAAACAACAATTAACTTGTCTATTTCTTCTTTCCTTCCATTTTAGTCACTTCATGTATTTTCAAATCTCATTAGATGCATATATACATATACATATATATATATATATTTGAGGTAATCATTTATACAGAAGGACTAATAGCTACCACAGTTCTTCAGTTCTTCAGTTGTCTTTTCCTTCTTTCACTGCATTCTCTTTTAAAAAATTTATTTGTTTGTTCATTTTATATGTATGTGCATGTGCCTGTATAACATTGTGTGTACCATGTGGTTTCAGGAGCGCAAGGAGGCCTAGGAGAGGGTGATGGTTCCATGGAACTGGACTGGCAGGTAGTTCTAATCTGCCATGTGGGTGCTGGGAACTGAACCTGTCCTCTGAAGGAGCAGCCAGTGCTCTAACCCCCAAGCCATCCCTCCAGGACCCTGCATTCTCTTTTATAATGAAAATTTTATGTGATCCTATTTTCTTTTCTTGTGACATATAAATTAATTATACCTCTGAAACAGAACAAAATACAGTGTGGACTGGAGGCTTAGCAATCAAGACTGACATATTTGTCCAGAAGACTACAGTTCAATTCCCAGTACCCATGAGTACAGTTATCTGTAACTCCAGCTCCAGAGTCTAATACCATCTTCTTGCCTCTGTAAGCACCTAGTCACATGTGACAAACACGCAAACAAACCTATACATAGACATAAATAAAAATAAATCTTAAACAGTAGTTGTATTGGAGTTTACAACACACATTTTAACAAATATCAGTGTGCCCTCAAATAATAATATGCACTTCATATGCAATGCAGGAAACATAACTGAGTATTTCCTTTCCTCCCTTTTGGCCTTATCACCTTGACATACTTCAGTAAAAAATTTTATTTTGCCTTCATTTTTGTCCTCACCATACAATGCTCTTTCTTTTATATGTCGGTTTCAGTTTCTAACCTATATAACTTTCATTCTCCCTAGAGAACATTTCTTAACATTTCTTGGAGATCAGTTCTGCTGAATTTTATCAATGTAAATGGACTTGAGTAAGTCCATATTTCTTTCATTTTGAAGAGTAATTCATTAGATATAGAATTCTAGGATGATTTTTTTCTTTTGAAACTCAGCATGTATGTAGCACTTTCTTATTTTTATGATTTCTGATGAGTAGTCCTGTACAGTCGTATTTGTCTATAGTTAATTTGTTCCCCCACGCACCCACTTTTAATCTGACTTCAGGATTGACTTGGCTGCTTTGTTGTGAATTTTATTTATCATTATTTTGTGTGTGTGTGTGTGTGTGTGTGTGTGTGTGTGTGTGTGCGTGTGTGCATGATGGGGATGGGCAGAAGGCTTGTACATGCCATGATGTGCACTTGTGGAGGTCAGAGGACATTTCTATGGAGTAGATCAGTTCTTACCTGACACAATTACATTGATACCAGGAACCAAATTAAGGCTGTTAGCAGGCTTGTATGGCAAGCCCTTTACTTCCAGAGCCATTTTACTAGCCCAGTATTTTCTTTGATTAAACATTATATTAGCATGCTTTGTTGTTGCTTTTTTCCTTTTTTTTTTTTACAAAATAGTAGATTTTATTATGAAAGTACATGTGAAAAATGTACATTAATCCTATTCACCTTTATTATGCTCTCTTGCCTTCTTTGTCCCTCCAACTTGTTTCTCATCCTTCAAATGGTCACTCTATTATTTCAATGTCTTTTTTTAAAAAATAAATCAAGATACATATGAGAGAAGTGTATTTGTCTTTCTGTATTTGGTTTATTCTTCTCAATATGACTTTTTCCAGTTTTATCTATTTTCCTGCAAATGACATGATTTTTTTTCCTTTATGGCTGACTAAAACTATATTGCTTATGTAGACCAGATTTTCTTTATCAATTCTTCAGTTGCTAAGTACACAGGCTGATTTCTCTTTTGTATGGTGACTTTAATTCTTCAAGTATGTGAATTAGAAGCCTTGAAAGGAAGCTATGTCGGCTGAAACTGATTGGTTGATTAGAACTTCAGTACTGTGAAGAGACTGAACTAACATCCTATGACTAATAGAAAAAAACTGTTGGAATTTATTAACTTACCAAACCCACTTAGTTAGGGTTTTTTATCGCTGTGAAGAGTCACCATGACTACCACAACTCTTTTAAATAAAAACATTTAATTAAGATGGCTCACTTACAGTTTCAGAAGTTCAGTCCATTATCATTAGGATGGGGAGCACGGTAGCATGCAGGCAGATATGGTGCTGTAGCTGAGAGTCCCACATCTTGACTCAGTGGTCACAGAAAGTTGACTGACTCACTGGATGGTATCCTGAGCATAAGGAACTTCAAAGCCCACCCCCACAGTGACATATTTCCTCCAACAAAGACACACATCCTAATATTTGGGGGCCATTTTCTTTCTTTTGTATGCATCTTAGGCATATAAAAAAGCTTCCTCCATCTTCTGTAACAACCTTTCTGATGTACTGACAATTGTATTTTAAACTTGCCTTGATTTATAACATTTCTTTGTTCTGGAAAACTATAAAACATCATGAGGAAACTGCTTCTGCATTGGAATATGGAGTTTGGGGTAATCTAAATCTCTGTTCCTGGGACATGATCACCCACAACAGCTCAAGCAAACAACTATCTCTTATTCTTAAAGACGAGAGCTGTGATAGTTTTGTTGTTTGTTTTTGTTTTTGTTTTACATTGTCAGTTATATTCCCAGGAGTGTTATATCTGGATCACATACTAGTACTGTTTTTAGTTTTTTGAGGAAACTCCACTGATTTTTATAGTGGCTGCTGTAATTTATAATCCCACAAATAATGTATGAATATTTCTTTACCCCCTCATCCTCACCAGCATTGTTCTTGTTTGTTTTCTTGAAGATAGTCATTCTGAGTGCATTGAGATGAAGCCTTAAGGATAAAGATGATAAGAATTTATAGTGTTGGTACTGACTATTTGGGTTTCCTTTGAAAATTGTCTTTTGAATTCATTTATTCATTTACTGATCCAATTTTTCATTCTTTTGGAATTTAATTGTTAAGTTTCAAACTCAGGGCAAACTCTTCCATACCTAGGAAAAGTCATGTCATTTCCTTTCCTTTTTATTTCTTTTTTTAAAATTCATTAATTTTTCGAGTTCTTTATGAATTCTGGATATTAGTTCCTTGTCAAGTGAATAGCTGACAAATTTTCTATTGTGTAGCTTGCAGCTTTGCTCTGCTAATTAACACCTTTAAAATAAACCTTTTATATTTGACCCAACACCATTTGTGAATCTTCATTACTAGAATCTTTCTTTCCTCCCTCTCCTATGACTTAATACTACATCTAGTGTACTTTCCTTGTTCATTTTCTTTCTTTTTGGGGTGTATGGAGGGTTGTTCATTGAATTATGTTTATGCTGCTTACCTACCTGAATCTGGGTTTGATGAGCCATTAATTTTGTTATGTTCTCTCCTAGGATTTCATAAGTTCATTATATCTGTTCATTTTTCTACAACTGATATTACAATTACGTATGTTACTTCTTTTGAAACAGTCCCATACTTCTTAAATATTCTTTTCTGCAACTTTCCTGTCAGTCATTTTGCTCTTCACATTTCAAATTGAAAGCTGCTATTTACATATTTTCAAGTTCAATGACTCTTTGCTTGGTCATATCCAGCCTACTATTGAGTGTATGAAAGAGTGTCTCCGTTTCTATGATTGTGTGTTCTGATTTCTCACATTTCCTTTCGATTTTTTGTTAGCATTGTACCCTGTGTTAGCACTGTACTCTGTGTTAGCATTGTACCCTGTGTTAGCACTGTACTCTGTGTTAGCATTGTACCCTGTGTTAGCACTGTACTCTGTGTTAGCATTGTACCCTGTGTTAGCACTATACTCTGTGTATACTACTCATCCCTTTTGCATGGCACCAACTTTTTCCCTTTTCTCTCAAGTGAAAGCAATCATAGCTACTTTTAAGTTCTTCTCTCATTATTCCAATGTCAGTGTCACATGGAAGCCTGATTCTGAGCACTCCTCTATCTTTTCAGACTGTGTTTTATACTTGTTGAGACGCAGGCATGATATATTAGGTAAAAGGAACTGACATAAATAGGCTTGGTGGGATGTTTTATACTAATCAGGTGGAACTGGACTGCTTCTGTTTACTATGTCTGCATGTGCTAAAGGCTTCAAATTCCTCTTATGTCACTTTTTTATCCCCCTCTTTAGACTACCACAAGTGCTATTCAGAGAGAATCTGCATCTTCAAGCTCCTCCAACTGCAATCCATTGTTACTATATTGAAGTCCTGCTGGCAGGATGCAGAGAAAGGAAGTGTTTTATAATCTTATCACAACTCAAAGATTTTTAACAAGTCTTTGTCCCTGGGCTATTCAAAATGTTTTTAGTTATCTCCAGTTAGGAAAGCTAGAGGGAATTGGGTGAGAGGGAAGGAATGTACTTCTTTCAGCTAGAGTAAGGGAAAGTATTATTCCCTGCTGAGTGGAACTTTATTACAGAGAACACTCTGGACACATTTCTCAGTATTAATCTTTCTCTGTCCCTAGGAAAGGAAAAAAGCCACAGCAGGATCTTTCTTGACAGTTCAGCATGAGAAACTGTGACGTTCCCAAAGGTAAAATGCATTAAAATATTGAACCAGTGGACATTTACATTCCTATGCTACTCCACAGTGGTAGTTTCCAAAATCATCATTAGTTTGTTCAGACCAGTTTTTCTCTGTGGCCTTAGCTCCATGAAAGATTTGAGAAAAATCCTTGATTTTGATTTTCTAGTTTGTTCAGCTTTTCTATAAGATGGAGATGTTGTTCCCCAAGCTTTTTATGTCATGATAGTAATTCCCTAAGTCAGACTTTGTGGAAAATGGAGGTTTTCATATTATTTTAGAAAACTTTAATTTTATGTAACATAAGTTACAATCAATTCTAAATATATTTATTCTTCCACACTTATATATGTGTATACTAAAATGAATTCCAAACATATGGTCCTATATCCCTATAATTTAGATTTAGCTCTAAAATGGATAGAACTTTTTCAATATTTGTTATCTCCCTGATTATGACTACTGCAATTGCTTATGCATTTCAGAAAACAGTTGGTCTAAATGCTGGTTTCATTAATAAATATATACACTTCTACTACCAATCTTTGCAAACTGTATTTTGGACTATGGTATCCTCTTATAATTTTTATCGAGGAAGTTCCCTAGTCTCAGCAATCTTAGACTCAGTTTCTTTTTCTTTGGTAAAAATTCACCAGTGAAATGCCATCATTAATTGTAGTTATATAATATGTATATGTGATAGAGTGCTTCAGTCAGAAGAGAGAATTCCTACAAACAACCTTGGTGGTTCAGCCCAAAGTAATCATTTTTGTTTGAAGCTGTCAATCCAAGGAAAATGAAACTTCAGCACTGGAACTGCCCTAGCCCCTTATGTCTGCAAATAATACCATCAACTCACTAATATACACGGTTGCAGCCTGCTTTTCCCCACCACATTCACTCTCTTTCTCACCCAGAAAGAGTTTCTGCCCTCACCTGTTTGAAATAAATGGTCCAGTCTATTGAGGTCAGATTCCTTTTTATGGCTTTTATCCCTTTACACTGCCTCAAAAATCTAACAGGTTATATAATTTAAAATACTTTTTTCCTGTAGAGTGTGAAAAATGAACACACACTCATACACATACCATATATATGTAGTGTATGGTATTTGATTATTAGATGGGCATAGAATTGTGTAGGTATTGAGATCATATCAATCATTAAGAAAATTAATTTCAGTTCATAATTGTTGGAAAGCATGGACTAATTACATTTAGTGAAAAGTCAATTGAGCCATTCAATATGCCAAAATACTAAGAATGTGACTTCTTGGGGCTGGAGAGGTGGCTCAGAGGTTAAGAGCACTGGCTGCTCCTCCAGAGGTCTTGAGTTCAATGCCCAGCAACCACATGGTGGCTCACAACCATCTGTAATGAGATCTGGTATCCTCTTCTGGCATGAAGGCAGACAAGACATTGTATATGTAATAAATAAATAAATCTTTTTTTAAAAAAATGTGACCTCTTAAGTACAAAGACATTAATAAAGAAAAAAATCAAAACCAAGAAATTCAATAGTCAACATTATCAGAGTTTCTGAACCTTCCTCAGTCCACTCACCCCTACTTGAAGAATCTTATAAAGGCTGAAATAAAGCCTTTCTGTACTCTGTAATATTCAAAGGTATCTATGATAACACAAAGTAATAAGAACTGTCAAAGTACAGTTCAGTAGAACTATAAAGGGAAATATGTCAGATTTTGAAAAGGTATTTTCTCAATGTTTTGGAGACAAGTTGTCAAGCATCTTCACATTTTGTTGTGTACCATTTCTCTCTTTCCATTCCATATTGCACAATATATTGGGCAAATTTGTGATTGAAGATAACCATTTATAAAACTGACCATCTTAGCAGTGAGCTAAGTGGATATAAAAAGACTTCTATTGCTCACCAATCTTAAGCAAAGAATTCTGAACTCCTTTAAATCTTTTTTTTTTTGGTAGGTAATGTTCAAGTTAGTTGAGGCTTAACAGAAAATATTTCTGCCTCCTGAAGAGAAAACTCAACAGTCTAGCAGCAGAAAATTTGATTTTGTCTTAATGAAGTAACCACAATAAAGTTGAATAGTGCTGTTATTTCAAAGCTAGGATCATATGCAACAAGGGTCTAGACCAAATAAAAACTGGATGAATGTCCATCTTCACTTTGTCAAGCTCAGAATATTAAGCAATTGGTTTAGGAAATCGGTTACTGACCTGTAGCAATATTGAGACCTGAAACTAGGAAAAGTATGAAGTCTAGTAGTAGATGTGTAAAGAATGTCAATATGGAAATGGAGTCATTTACAGGAAAGCTCACAGCAAATGGATGTTAGAATTTTCCTCTTTAGGTGATGAACAATATCTAGGGAGAAGATTGTAGCAAATAAGAACATATCTACATTGGAAATTCAGGCAATTGTTCACACATCTAAACATATTTTCCAATTCATAACAGATTTGAAGATGAAGGCTGGAGAGATGGATTACCAGATCTTCCAGAGGGTCCAGGTTTGTTTCTCAGCTCTCACATAACAGCTCACAATGGGCTATAACTCCAGTTCCAGGGAATCAGACAATTTTTCTGGCCTCCACAAGCACCGTGCATGAATGTGGTGTACGGACATACATGTAGACAAAATACCAATACACAGAAAATAAATGTGTATTTAAAATAAAGATCCAAAGAACTCAGGTATAAATAGTAAGATGACTGAGGTCATGAGACGAGAAAAATATTAGGTGCTGTTGAGACAGCTGGGACCTGGTGAATAGATAAACACGCAAGAACTAATTTTAGGAAAGAACACTAAAAATACATGTAGAAATTTCCTTTTAGGTCCTTGGCCAGTTCCTAAATTAAGCAGATGCTCCATGAGATTCTGAGAGGCTAAACAATAAATATATGAAGAAATGTGAGACACAGACAGATTCCATAGGTGACTTATTTCTGAGGAAAGACGGGAGTTTGGGCCCATGTGAAAGACCTGGAGGAACAAGTCAGATTTTTAGTTGACACACTAGAAAGGACAATCCCTAGGCACATAATAGCAAGGATTAAAACTAATACTTGATAGGACTGAGGCAATCACCCCCTAAGAGAAAGATAACATAAGAAAAAGCCACTAAAACCTCCATCTTATTCCAAATTCTATTGAAAAAAAATGACTAGACATGTCAAAGAAAGAGGAAAGTAGGTGAAAGGTATGGATAGAATATATTGCAAAGAGAGATTTGAACAACAAAGACTTCAGAGTAACTACAAAGTTGTGGAAAAGATTAAGTAAAATTACGTACAAACACATGTTTACTGCTCAGGTATTTTCTGTGCTCTTAAGTATTGCTAGAAAAACACTTCAACCTTTAATCAAGAACTACAGAGCTTTTATGTAATATAGAATAATAATCTCAGAAATAATTATCCAAAATTGGCAACTAGGACAATTATAGTTTTAATTCATATAAATTCTCCTAAAAAATGTGTCTTTTTATGAATATACCTTGGGTGCTTTGATTGATTGGAGTTCAGACCTAATTATCAGTATAGTATGATATGTTAAGAATATGTTTCTGGAAAACACATTTAATTTTAATTATAATAGATTGCTTCTATTCATTAACTTCTCACGACATTTTCTCACTTATGCACATGAGTTTCAGTTAGCTACCACTTAGTAATTAAAATACTAGACACTGAGGAGACCTAACTGTTAGATCACCTCATTGTTAAGCTGGAAGTTCAATATTTTTTATGAATTATAAACTATAGAATAATTCAAACTGAGAAAATAGAACATTACAAGTGGCAAAATACAGCAAGCATTAAAGACAACATATGTGTTGAGACTTTACAGGGAGAAAGTCATTATATAAAAAATTTCAGTAAATTATCATCATCATCAAAAAGCACTTAAGGGCACACCTGCATCTGGAAAGTTTCAGAAATTCAACAAAGCAAATTAAATGATATGTTGCATTCTGTATTAAAATATATATTTATATGTTTTATAAATAAATAGTTTAGAATTTACATTTAGAATATTGAGAAAAGAAGTAATAATATTATCTGGGTTTTAAATGTAGCATATAATCATTAGATACACTTCTGTACCATTGAAGTTTCAGCAATAATAAAGAAGTGTAACAGAAGTTTGAACATAAATACAAAAACAGTAATTTGATGTGGTGTATTTTGGAATAAAGATTTTGTACAATCTACTAAAACTGTCATTCTCAATACCCTTTCTTAGGACTCTCAATTTCAGAGGGTGAAAGAAAATCATAATTTGATAATATTTTTTCTTCTTAGATTCATAATCACTTCATATTTAATATATTTCCTTGTAGTATCTTTGCTAACTTATTCATTAACCATTTACACATAAACTTCTTCATGTTCCAATTACTTGCTTAACATCTATCTATTAGTAAAGTTTGAGTTTAGGAAAATGGGCATAAGTACAGTATGAGACATTACAAGTTTCTGCAACCATGGATAATGTATTCTAACTAGAGGAAAAACTTAAGTTATGAAGTAAATACACACATCAATTTTAGGTGTGAAAATTACATTGAGGCTCAAACACTGCAGACTTCTCATATAAGTGACAGAAGAACTGTTTTCGGGTTTCAGAAAAGGCATAGACCTGAATTCCAAGGAACAAAATGACTAGTTGAAAGACTTAGATTTAAAAAAAAATAGTGTCTGGACAGAAAATTGAAAGTGAAAAGTTTATGAAAGAACTTGTTTTATTCGATGTTCAAGGAAGAAAGAAGAGGCTAATGTGTCTGGAGCTCAGGGAACAATTCAGGAATGAAAATATATGAGGCAATAGACATAAGGACTTGAAATTTGATTAGAAGTTCAGTAAAAAGAAGTTTTGGAAGCCACACCTAGTGGTGCAAACCTTTAATCTCAGCACTTGGGAAACAGAAAGACTGATCTCTGTGAGTTGAAGGCCAGCCTAATCTATATAGTAAATTCAAGGCCACCTAGGGCTACGTAGTAAGACTCTGCCTTAGAAAACAACAAAAGAATTCATCAGAGAATTTAGAACAGGAGGATTTTTACAATGTAAACATTTTAGGTTTTACACATCAATATCTATGTACGCATGTACATACCAAAATTATAAAAATCATTGATTTTAAAAATGAATACACCTTAATAACAAATGGATGAAATGTAGAATATTGCCAACACCCCAGGAAACCACCACACCACTTGAAAGTAGCTACAGTGTGACTACTATCACTCTGTCGGGCTATACTTTATCTATTTTGGATTTTTTGTCTTTGAGATTTAGTCTCTCTATGTAGCCCAGCCTAGCCTCAATCATGTGATCCTCTTTTGCCTACCTCCAGATAGGTTATAAGGACACAATGTAGCATCAGGCTCCTCTTTTAGACTTTGTTAAATGGAATACTGTAATTTTTACTTAACTTCTTTTGCTCAAAATTATATTTGTAACATCAACCATGCCCTCGTAAATACTAATATGTTCACAACTTATGTTTCTGCCATTTATCAACTCACATATAAATCACATTTACTAGAGATATACTATGCATAAAGCATATATAAATATTCTTAGACATCTTCACAGGTAAACAGCTTAATCTGTCTTGGATGTACAATCTTAGTTAGATAACAGGTAAGCAGATGCCCATAATTCTTAGGAAATACCATCAAAAAGTTTTCAAAAATAAATTACCAATCTGTTACATGAGTAGGAAATGTGTATTTTAGTCACTCTACTCTCTGGCATTACATAATACTGAATTTTTAAAAAAAATTATTCTTCCTTAAAATGTCATGATTTTAATATATACTAGTAGGTGTGACTTTTCATAATTTAATATATTCAACATTTCTTAAATGCTTCTTTTTAAGCTTATACCTTAATGAGCTTTCAAAAATGGAAACACAAAGCCACCAGCACAATCAAGACAGATGGCATTTTTGTCAAGCAAAGATTCCCTGCTACATTCAACTGGCATTCTGAAAACTTGAATAAGGCTGAATTAAAAAGCAGTGGACTCATTTTTTTTTTTTTTGGTGGAAGAAATTTTAAGACAGGAGAGTATTCAGGCTATGGTATGGTTGTTACTCACTGCTCTTATCCAGGTCTATAATGACAGAGAGAAGGGAGCAAGTTCAGGAGAAGATTTTTAAAAATGTGTGCCCTTTGGAAGATAAAAGATGGAGTTTGAAGCTATGAACAAGAATGCTACTGAGAAAACAGCTATAATTGTCAAAAAATAAACACCATTAAAGAAAACTAACAAAACAAAATGAAAACCAAAAATAAGTCAGATGCTTCAAACATACAATGTCATGAAAAGTAAACATTCCCTTCCCAAAATGGAAGAACAGATGAATAACCAGTTAAGATGAGGCCAAATAAGACCAAAGCCTTGCCGTGCAAACACTTACTCCTGCAGTAGTATATCTGGCCTCTTTGTGCTCCTGTTGAAATCGTCTGGGCTCCAGAGAGCATGGAACTCCTGTCTCTTAGCTTTGCCAATTGCTGCGCATACAATCTTTTTCTTGTGTTAGTTCCACTCCATACTTGTTACCTTCCCCCAGTAGATAAGCTTCTCATGGCCCTGACATCTTCAACAT
Source organism: Neotoma lepida (assembly GCA_001675575.1). Classification (NCBI taxonomy): domain Eukaryota; kingdom Metazoa; phylum Chordata; class Mammalia; order Rodentia; family Cricetidae; genus Neotoma; species Neotoma lepida. The sequence goes on from LZPO01107918.1 coordinate 210,411, forward strand.
CCTAGGATCTCCATTTCAAATTAACTCTCACCTTCATATCTTTTACATATTATCCCCTCAGTGTTTCCTTCAAAGTATTTTGACACTGTCATAAAATGTCTGGCCTCTGGGGCCCTTTGAACATAGGCATAAGTCTCCATGAGCCCCTCATATCTTTCATGTCTGCAAAACTAGTTCCTTATAGCTGCTGCCGCCCAGTTCTGCTATAAGTTCAGGATGGAGCCCGGCCTTCTGGGAGCAAAGCTATAATGGCATCTCTGTGCCCAAAAAGTTGTTTTCAAACAAAGAGATCCTTTAGTTGCATTCTTGATTTAAGGTCTCTACTTTGAAATGAATTATAGTTTTTATAAGATGAGTCCTTAGATTAGTGAATTCTTGTCTTTCATGTATCTTTCTTATTTTCTTAGTGCAGAGTAGGGAATTTCTATGTAACAATTACAACCTAGTTTTCAGCATGTACCTTGACTGTGACTTTAAATTCCCTTGAGCTTTTCTTTCTGAAAAATTCTATTTTAAGTATTTTTCTTGTCCTCTTGTTGCTCTTTTTCACATAGACCTAAGAGAGTAGTGAGTAATCAACATACCATAGCCTGAATTCTCTCCTACCTTGAAATCTCTTCTACTAAGCACCGTAGTCCATTACATTTAAATTTAGCCTCATTTAAGCTCTCAAGAGAAGAATGCAGTTACTCTTTGCCAGAATATGATACAAATGGCCTCTAAAGCAATTTCCAAGAGAGTCCTTATTTCTCTCTAAAACATTATAAACTGGGTCTTCAGAATCCATGTTTCTTTTGATCTCCTGGTCTTTCAAACACTCACCAGAATGTTTCATTAAACTTTCCTGACAGTATTTGAGGGATTTTTCTAGCTTGAGTTTCCAAACACTTATATATGCTTCCTGCAAACCAGTTCCAAAGGCCTAAGATCCACATGATCAGGTTTATTATGAATGGTCAGATATATTAAGCAATCCTCCAATTCCAATAACAATTTTCCATAATATTTACTGTCCTCATTGATGGAAGCAGCAACTTAAGGAAAAAGGGTTTATTTTGGCTCACAGTTTGAGAATACAGGGCATCATGGAGAGAAAGCTCAGGGCAGCAGGTAGCTGAAGCAGCTACTCACACAGCATCTACAGTCAGAAAACAGATTTATTAATGCAAATTTTCAGCTCACTTTCTTCTTTTGATTCAGTCCATGATCCTTGCCCATGGAATGTTACCACAAATAATTATGATGGGTCTTTTTCACAGCAATGAGAATGGTGACTAATATATAACTGTCACACTTAAGATTAAAGATCTAATTTACATATAACACCGGCCCTAGTTATATGTACTATTGCTATGATGAAACATCATGACCAAAAGCAAATTCGAGAAGTAAGGGTTTATTTGACTTACACTTCCACATTACAGTCCATCATTGAAGGAAGTCAGGACAGGAACTCAAACTGGGCAGGATCCTGGAGGCAGGAGCTAATAAAGTGGCCACTGAGGAGTGTTGCTTATTGGCTTGCTCCTTATTGTTCAGACTGCTTTCTTATAGAACCCAGGACCACCAGTTCAGGGATGGCACCACCCACAGTGAACTGTGATGGGAATGTCTTTCTAAAAATGTGTTGCTCTGATTGGTTGATAAATAAAGCTGTTTGGCCAATGGTGAGGCAGAATAAGGTTAGGCGGGACATTCGAACTAGGGGAAGAGAAGCCGAAAGCAGAGCAGGGGCAGATGGCATTCTGCCACCTAAAAAGCAACATGTAACGGCACACAGGTAAAGCCACGTGGAACACGTGGCAACATAGATTTACAAAATGGGTTAATTTAAGATGTAAGAGCTAGCTAGCGAGAAGCCTGCCAGGGCCATAGTTTAAAAATGATATAAGCCTCTGTGTGTTTATTTGGGTCTAAGCGGGCTGTGGGAGCCGGGCCAGGGAACCGGACAAACTTTCGTCTACGGAACTGGGCCTTCACACATCAATCACTAATTAAGAAAATGCTTTACAGCTAGGTCTTATGAAAGCATTTTCTCAATTGAGGTTACATCCTTTCAGATGACTCTAGCTTGCGTCAAGTTGACATAAAATGAGCCAGCACAACTTCCATTCCAAACCCTAGGAATCAGAGATGTATCATCTCTGTTAGATTGGTATTGATGGAGGTGATGTGACAATCAAAGAAAGAATGGAGGGATCTCCAGAAGCAGACTGTCCTTTAATCAGAACAATGAAGGACACTGGTCTCTTTAGGGAACTAGAGGCTGTAAACAGGGGTTTGGGATTTTATAGGGCAGATAAAGGGAATTTGAGGTGAGTTTCCCTGCAGTCTCAAATCGGTAAACAGGAGAGGAGGCTGTTGTGCTGATGCTCCCTTGTGAGAAGCTACCTAGATCCTCACAGCCCAATGGTATCAGTTAAGTCAACTCTCCTGTCAGGAGTTTCTCAGCCTACCTGAGGATTTTAGGTCATTAAGCCTTCAACCTCCTCTTTCAGATATGGTCATTACTCCTTGTGGTATAGAGACATAAGAAATCCAAGGATAAGACGTATTTCATGTTTTTCAAAGCCACAATACAAATGCAGGCAGTAAGAAGAAAAAGGATAATTCTTACATTAGAAACATAGATGAGCCAGACCATGGTGGCCACACCTTTAATCCCAGCACTTGGGAGGCAGAGGCAGGCATTTCTCTGTGAGTTCTGGGTCAGCCTGGTCTACAGAGCTAGTCCCAGGACAGCTAGGGCTGTTATACAAAAAAACCCCATCTCAAAAAAACAAAAAAACCAACCAAACAAACAAACAAAGAAACATAGATGAGAGTGGTGTATACAAACTCAAGCATGCAATACCAGCATGGTAAATGAGACAAGTATTAGGAAGAATCCAATCTGTTAAAGCCTTTGATTAGATTTCAACTGTGTTCTGCACATGAAACTTCACTTAACATTAGATTCTATGTCCAGATCATCAGTGCAGATGAGGCAGTGAACTTTTTAAGCCACCTTAGCACATGGCAAGTTTGTAATACAAAGGGCAGTGCTTTACAAAATTATCCTGCCTAAAAATGGTTCATTTTTGTATTTGACACAAACAACATAAAATTCTAAGGTTTTTAAGTCTGTTTTTGTTTTATTTTGTTTTGTTTTTCTTCTTCCTGCCTTGAAAACCTCTTTCTGGCAGATCTTCAGCTGATGAACCAGCCTGGCTCCAACTTGGGTTTCAAAGCCATCTTATAGTAAAACAAACTAGGTTCATTCCCATTTATGATTAAATTGCTGTTTCTCAAGGACTGCAATATGTCCAAACTGTAATCTTAACTAAAAATGGTTCTGTACTGTTTTTTCCAAGAAATGGCAACCATGCCTTTGTTTTGAAAGTTTATTATAACTACCCTGTTATGACCACCTTGCAGGCACGCCTAGGTTGTTACGACCAACTTGTTATGCTAATGTTTTGCTCTTGTAATCGCACCCATTTGCCTACCCAATCCCTCATTTGGAAACTCCCTACCCCTGAGCTATAAAAACTTTATCTTTCCCATGTCCAACACTAACTTCTTGAACCCTGCCTTAGGAGGAGGCAGTCTGTGTACATGAATACAAAAGCTTGCTTTAATTAATTTGGCCATGATGGTTTGGGTCAGTGATCTTTCTCCTTGCATCTTTCGGATTACACAACCTTCCTTCTTCTCCCTGTCCCTTATTCTCAGCTACCAACACTGCAGTCACTCTCTCCCTAGAAACTAGTTTGGTCATGCTGGACAGGGAATTAGGTAGGCGATTTTTACCCCTTTCCCATTTTCCATTCCAATTCCACAGTCCTATCCCCAGCTTAGTAGCAGACCACCTGCTGTGCCCTCTCTTTCCTCTCTACCTCCATTCCAAAGGGACTAGACAGGTCTTTTCCTACAGCCATCCTTCATTACTCTATCCCTTTTTCTCATCCACCAACAAACAAGATAGTCTACCCCTGGAAACCCGCTGGCCGTGCCTGGACGAGGTAACCCAGACCTAAAAGACAATTATATTATGTATTTGCTTATATGTGGCTATTGGCTTCTAAGTCTTTGATAAGCAGGATACAATCCATATAACCACAAAGGGTAGATAGAGAGTAAGTGATTTAGGGATGGATTGGGTCACCCTAGGAAGGAAACTAGAATAGATAGTTATGGTTGGTGGGAGTGGGGAGTAGTACTATAATAATAAGAGGATCAAACATGGAGGGAGCACAGAGATGAGTGAGGGGAGGGAATGTGTGAAGGGCCATCTAAAACTAAGGGCTAATCAAGAGGCTGTACGGAAACCTAACACAGTAGACGCTCCTATGATATATACATGTATGAAGGTGATCTAAATGATATTGCAAAATAATAAGGGAGACAGAGCCTCAACTGGCCATCTCTTGTCACCAAATGAAACTTCCAGTATTGTTAATGACTGAAGGGGTCCCATGAGAACCCCCAAACATCCAAGGCTATTGCCAAGGCCATTGGTGGCTCTCCACAAAGTGACTGTGGGGCCCTATTGCTGAAGATAATACCTACACAACTTATTGAATGTGAAGAAGTTGAGCTGGTGCCTACATAGAGCCCTCACCCTTACTGACTAGTGTTCGTGGTACTGGATGATACTCTGCATATTACCATAGGAGAAAAGTAAACACCAACCCAGTTATAAACCCATCAACCTACAATGGTGATCTTCATGTAAGATGTGTGAGTGCAATAGAGGCACAAAGCTTGTGTGGGGTAAGCAACCAATATCTGATTTGAGTTAAGGCCTACACCATGAGATGGAACCCATCTCTGACACTGCTCAGGTAGCCAAGAACTGAAGACTAGACAAGCCAGAGGCCTGGGGGAAAACCAAATACTACTGTTCTGCTAAAAGAATATAGCAAAAAAAATGACTCCTGATGATATTATGCTATACTCATAGATCAGTGCCTTGCTCAGCCATCATCAGAGAAGCTTCCTCTTTCAGCAGATGGGAATAAATACAGAGACCCACAGCTTGACAGTGTGCAAAGAGTGAGAGACCTTGGGACACTCTGTTCTAAATGTATTTTCCATCAACTCCCTCTCCTGATAACTCAGAGATCCTTTTGGAAAAGGAGGCAGAAAGATTATATGAGCCAGAGAGCATGGGGAACACCAAAGAAACTAAGCCTTCTAAACACAGCAGGACTGGTGCACATAAGAATTCACAGAAACTGTGGCAGCATGCCCAGGTCCTTCCTGCACATGTCTGGGCCTGATGAGGTGCCACTGCTGAGAGTAGAAAATGGACATAAGCCCTCATTCCTAAACCAGAAGCCGTCTCCAATTGACAATCACTCTCAAATTAAAACTTGGTTTTCTCCAAGGGAGTCTTACTGGGTAAACAAACCACTCTTAAGGCTTGGCCTCATGACCAGAATAGATGGCCAACATAAAACAAAATCAGTGGTACTTTTTGAGGTTTTATTTATTTATTTATTTTGTCTTGTAATGCTTTATCTGGGCATTTTTTCCATCTATTACCCTACAGTTATTTTACTTACATATTATGGTTTTTAATTTTGTGTTTTTAGGAGATTTCTGTGTGTGCCAGTGAGAATGACTCTACCATTACGAGCTTCTTGTGATTTCTCTTTGCCTCTTTGTTTTTCTGCTCATTTGTTTCTTTTTTCCTATTCAGGTTTGTTTGTTCCTATTTAATCATATATTCCTTAAGAAGCCTGTTTGTTTTTCTATTGAGAGATAGCAAGAATGAGTTTGGATTTGGGTCAGTGGGAAGGTGGGGTATGAACTGGGCAGAGTTAGAGGAGGAGAAACAATAATCAGAATATATTTTATAGAAACACATTTTCAATTAAAAAAGAAAGAAACAACAACAAAAAAAACCCTTCTGGTTCTTATTGAAGACTGGTTTCTTTTTAAATAGACCTAAGTCTCATTTTCCAATTCACTACTCTTTTTAAGCATGCAAAAAACAATGTACTCAAATGACCTAGTTACTTTCAATACCCTTTCAAGATTCAGTAAAGAAGTGCTAAATTCATGTAAGCAAGTTAAAAATTCTCCCCTTGGATATTTATGCATGAGGAGTATCTAAAATGGATGTGTAAGGCTTGAGTGATTGAATGCCACAGAACTATCAGTCATTCTCAATTCTAAATCTAATGTTCCTGTAAAGAAGTTACACACTATTTTAAAAGTTGTCTTTAAGAAGTTTTTAATTCATTTCAGTATGATTTTTATTGCTAGGACTGAATACTTGACACTTATTAAAGGAAATTTTATTTTGATTCTCAAAACCATAGGGGGAAGTCTCACCTTATAATTATTTACTCTTGTGCCAATTCTGTTCTTTGGTAGTAAGAGCTAACTCGATTCCCTGAGAATTGTCCCAGTCTCACACAACAGGAACAGTCATTCTTTCATTGTGGTGAAACCTTCATGAACCAAACACATCTTGAAGCATAATTCCTTTCTCAACATTGATGCATTTAGATTTTAATTTCAACTGGAGTTTTGGAGAAGAATACCATTTTCAAATTATCTCACAATATTAAATGGAAGAAATCATGTATGTAGCCAAAAGAATTGTCACAGTATTACAGGTTCAATTATTTTGTCGTTCAGCAAAAGAAAATGCATTTCACATGTTATTTTTCATTCAAGAGCTAGAAAGTCTTTGGTAAAGCAGCATTCTCTCAAAAGTCAAGGCCAAATGCATACTATTATATGTAATAGAAGCAGCAGCACATACTAGTAAAATGCAATTTCATAAGGTAATGAAAATTGTATATGTTAGAATCAAGATAACAACTTATTTTGCAGTCATAATTATTACAAAAGCAGTCTTTGTTTAGCAGGCTTTTATGAATGAATACACATGTCCAGGAGTGAGTGAGTTTATAAGAAAAACTTTATAATTTTAATATGCAATTTAATATGCTCATATATGATTTCTATTTATATCTTTTATGCATGTATACTGCATTAGAGAATATGACACACATGTATTTTATCACTTTGAATAAAATATTGAACTTTTTATATAGAAAGCATTAAATTGTTAAAATATGAGTAAAATTGGATTCTTTGGAATTAATAGAAATAATTATAAGGTAGAAAGATGGACCAGTGATTGAGAACACTAGCTGCTCTTCCAAAGGACCCAGTCAATTCCCAGAACCCACATGATAGCTAACAATCAGCTGTAAAGTCCAGTTCTGGGGGTTCTAACTATTCCCTCTTCTTGCTTCTAAAGCACTGCACACACATGGTGCATAGACATACATACAGGAAAAATACTCATACACATAAAATAAGACAAGAAAACTCCCCAATTTTTTCTATGTAGCTCAGTGATAGACTTCTTATACAGCATGTGTGAGACCCTTGGTTCAATTCCTAGTCCCATAGAAGGAGACAATCTTTGGTTAAAAGTCTTTAATTTCATGCCTACATTTTGTTCATACAAAATGCCTATTTAATAATGGATTTATTTAAAAAGTCATTATGTGATACAACACAGAAGTACTGTCCAAGCTTCTGTGGAAGAAGGGAAAATCATATGCTTAAATTAAATAGATGTTTGGGGATTTTTTGTAGATCCATTCAATTGATAAATATCTTTTAAATAAATGAACTTCAGCTTAAGGTATATTATTTTTATTTCTGATAATAGAAAGTTTGAAGACCATACATTTTTGCTTCAACATACTAATTTTGTTAAGCTAGAGATTTAGTTATTTTGTTATACATCAAGTCATATATGTATATATATATATATATGAACTTGTAAACATATTAAACATTTTATTGTAAAGACAAGTTTAAGGCATCTTTAAGTTCCTTTAGCTTATATAGCTAATGTATTGAGACAACTTCAGAACCATCATTCTCCCTTTCTCACACCATTTGTGGTTTTTACAGTTATATCTATATTGGACATGAAAAAACCTTTTATTAGTATATAATTGATTCATATTTTTGTGCATGTCATATTTCTTTAGCAGAATTATCCAGTAAAGGCCTTTTTATTTTGCTGATTTGTTCACATTTCTCAAATGCATGATCTCACTATTTTGCATTTGGAAAACACAGAATGTGCATTTGTTTTAATTGAACTCTCCAAATAAATCCATTTATATTTATTAATATTTTTACTGACAGATATCTTTATTAAACTAACTTTTTACCATTATATATAATCACCTTAGTACAAAAGAAACGATCTCATGGTGTTCAACACTTTTTAAAATCAAATCTGGAACAACAATCTGCTATTTAATTATTGTAATAGATGATTTTATGCATCCGTTAAACATTTAAATAGTAATGTAAAAGATACTGAGAGCAATTCACAGAAATATTAAGATCAGAAGCAATTAGTTTGAGCCACTCGTGCAAAACATTTTTCTCCTATCTATAACTCAAGTCTCAAAGAGGAAATATTTATAGTAAGATATTCCAAATGACTTCGTTTACTTGTTTAGCTTCTACCTGACTGAAACAAGAAGATCTTGTCAAACATTTTGTGGAATACAGGCTTCCAGATACTTTCAAGAAGCATGAATCACATTCTACCAGCTCCAGCAGTGACATTTCTAAACCTTGGTACCATATGAGCAAGTTAACCAAATAAAAGGCCATAAACATATAAATATATAGGTTGGCCATGGTAATGTAGCCTATAATCTCAGATTTCAGGAGGCCGAGGAAAGAGAAGTATGACTTCAATGACTATCTGTGCTATGTGGTGAGACTTTGTCTCTACAGACCAAAGCAAATAAAGGGCATAGTGGAGAGAGGAAAAGTACATAAAACTACATTTTTTAAAACAACAATTATCATGAAAATTAATGAAATAATACTCAATTCTCAGATGAAATACCGACAATAAAAATTAAATTTGATAAATGAATGCATTGATTTGTATATTAAGTATATGTGATTTATGTTTATGTTTCATGATTTAAGGAAATAATTTAGAAATTCATATTAAATATTAATAATTTTTAATTATAACATTAACTTATAAAAATCGTCACTATTTTCTATGGATCTAAAATTAATGATGGCATGGAAAGGATGAGTTCATTTATTGATATTTCCAAAATATATATTGGTATCTACTAAGTAACCCTTTAAAAACACATTTAAATTTGAAAACTCTTAAAATGTTTATTTCATGTTCTTCACCTATGGAAACAACAACGTGTCTGTAGAGGCTATCACATGCTGTAAAAGTAAGGAATCATGTTGTAAGAAACACAGGCAGGGACTAGAGCAATGACTCCAAGAGTACGAGCACTGGTTGCTCTTGCCTGGGTTCAGTTCTGTGCACTCATATGATGAATCACAACCACCTGTAACTCCAATCCCAGGGAATTCCCTCTTCTGACCACCAAGAATACCAGGCACACACGTGGTGCACAGGCACACAAGTAGGCAAAGCACCCATATACTTTGAAAATAATAAATAAATAGATAAATAAATAAAATTTTAAAAATATGTAGGCAAGCTATCAATCAAAAACAGAAAATAGATATTAGAAGGAAATTTGGGTGATCTCCAGCATGAAGGAAAGGCTAAAGGATAAGACTAGGAAAAAAACAACAGATATGAGTAAGACAGAAAAAAACGATACCCATGAGTAAGAAAGGCAGTTGTATGTTCAACACATTCAAGTCTGGTTAGGTTAGGACATGGTTGCAACCATACCGAATCGTTTCTCAAATTTCCCTGGCATTTTTGTTATGCTATCATGTTTAAGAACATCATGTCAGACCATTCCAATTGGCAAACCTGTATTATAGCTCACCTAACGTCTTCTTCAAAGAAAATAGAGAAACTATTGATCATAATGGCTTTTGTAATGGAAAACAATACTCTCTGCCCATCATGAGATTCACTCATTTGGGAACTTTGACATCCACTCCAAAAATAAAAATAAAAATAAAATGAAAAATAAAGGCAGTCAGACATTTGCTAAGTACAAAAACAATAAAATGTTTCCTCTATAACTTCCCTAATATGTACATTCATTTTTTATATCAGTATTCAAAAACAATAGGCTACATTTAGTCACTTCTGGCAGCAGTAAATTACAATCTTTAGGTGATGATTCAGTGTAGTAATTCCCCTGCAGTCTTTACAACAGGCAAGGAAAAAACGTTCCACAAAGGGACAAGAAAGCCTGATTTTGTTGTAACTGGTGCTGGACCAGGTGTTAATTGGTGCATGGACTTCTAAAGTCTGGCCCAGATTATTTTACTTTAGCCATATTTAAGCACAATACAATTTTTGCAAAAAGTATTCAGATAACAATTAACTCAGTCCCAAACAATTTAAGACATGTTTATACTGAGATTCCTTACAATGTACATCTGGCTTCTTTTACAAGAATGAGTACTGTTGGCTCAGAGATAGTACCCAAGATTTAGGGTCTAGGGAGTTTGACTGAGGTAAACACAATGCCTGTGGGTGTCAGGATTGGCCTGGCCCTAAGATAACATAGAAGTCACTTAGACTGTTGTAAAGCACAAACAACCTCACACATAAGAATGGGTTTATTGTCTAAAAACAGTGCTCAAGATTTAGGGGGAAAGGTCTTGGATAAGTAAAAAGATAAATTCTGGGAGATATGGCAGAGCCTGTCTCATCATACAGCGAAGGATCACCAGGTTGTAAAACTACATCATTCCTAGTGTTCCAGGAAGAGCAGCTACATACCTCATTCCTTTGAAGAGGTAAGCTGTGTGTTTAGCTTTCCCGGCTTCTCTAATGCTTATCTGTGTGTACTTTGCTCTCTATACCTCAGTATTAGATAGTGTATTA
>LZPO01107918.1:223910-248425 GCA_001675575.1 Neotoma lepida
GGGAGGGGGATCTTTGATTGGTATGTAAAATGAATAGAAGAATTTTAAAAAAAGTGACTCCAGTGAATAATTTGAGTTTCATAAGTAATATTTCCTGCCTTTCTTATACACAAGCAACTTTATTTTCTGCTTAATAATTCACATTAATAATTTTAATTGACACTGTACCCTCCCTCTCTTCTCCATTGTTTTCCTTGTTTATCTAATTATATTAACAAAATGAAATTGCATGTGTTAATCACTTATAATTCAAGATAAATTTTGTATTCCACAGTGGAAGTATATATTTTAGGATTCTCAGTAGAATACCTAGATTGTGAAGATCTGAAGTAAAATAGTCTCTAGGTCTAACCACAAAAGTTACCATTTTTATTATCTTGTGTTTATTACTTATCTCATCAATGTGTCTAGGGACCATCAATACCTTTTATTATGCACATATTTAGTGCATAAAAATCTGTTTTATGTGTTAACCTGTATGATGATAGTCTCCAGCCCCTTTGAGTCTCTTACCATCTAAGTAAATTCTCTACCATTACCTAGTGTCTGTTGTAAAATGATATTCTGATGTACTTCATGCCATCTTTTCTTTCTTTTTCTTTTTCTATATATTCATTTATTTACTTATTTATTTATCTTGAGATAGGGTCAATCTACATAGCCTGGCTGACCAGAAACTCACTATGTAGACTAGGTTGGCCTTGAACTCACAGATATCCACTTGCCTCTATTACTTGAAAGCTGAAATTAAACATGTGAACCACCTTGCCCAGCTCTGGGCCGTCTTTTCTGACAGAAAGATAAAATATTAAATGCTTACCCATTGAGAATATTTTACCTTTTGTTAGTGTCCATCAAGGCCATATCTATTAAATATAACATGAGCAATGAACTTCCATTGTAGTGTCAGTAAATGATATAAAATCATCTACAATGAACCCTCAAATAAGCCACTGAATTCACTGAGTATAGGAAATTCCCAAAGAATGACACACAGTGATTTATTCCTATAATCCTATTACTAGAATATTAGAGGCAAGAGGATTGTAAATTTATCAGTCTAGGCTAAATAGTGAGACACTTTCTCAAAATTTCGACAAACTAAACTCCACCTTAAACCATACAAACAGATGAAAGAGTGCCAATGGCCATGTCAGAGGAGCAGCAGGCAGGTGACAATTGAGGTTCAAGATGTCAGCCTGCCAGGAGGAAACTCTGATGGGTCAGTCTTGGTTAGGCAAGGCCAAAAGACCACAGAACCTGAAAGGTCTTTTGTTTCTATTGTGCATTTACAAGTTGACTATTGCTATCTTCCTATGGTATCTGGCATGGTGTGAATGGGTGTGGGGAGATCCCCACTGTCTATGATGTAGTGTGATTATTCCATGCATACATCTAGGTATCCTGGGCATTTTTATCTGTGGATGGTCATGAAAATTATTTCTTCCTAAGCTATACTGTCTAATTGATAATAATACTATTAGTTTATACAGAGTTTTGATGAATAAAAATAAATACAAGGAAATGTTACACAGCGAGAGCCTATGAGTTCCACCTAAGGAGCTGCATTAGATCACAGTTCAGGTTAATTATTAAGGAAAACAGTTGAGTCCCCAGGAGCCAGGCTGGCTCAAATTCTCTTAGTGCTGAAAGACACAGTCACAGGTTTCAGTGTGCACCATTAGCTGAAACAAAGACTTAAAATAACTTCACATTAGATCAGATGCTTTGATAACAATTTTAAGATAAATAAACCCAGAAAACAATCTAAAGTTCACAAGGACACATAGCTGAGTTATAGATTCATTAGGTTAGAGTCAAAAATACAAAGCAGCTCAATTGTTAGCTGACATACTTTCCTTGCTACATTTGGTTGGTGATCAAAGGTGATGATTAATTCCTTGTGTCCATTTTTTACCTCAACCTCCTGATATAAGAAAGTATTGATGAATGTGTATGCACCCCAAAGACTTAAAATAGAGCTGACTGATTCTTTTTCATATACAAATGTTTAAGTTTGTGAGTCCTTTAAGATTCCTCATAAGATTACCTTTCAAGATAAGTAATAAAGAAATTGGCTCATTCCTTGTAACTGCATGCCAATAAAAGACCTGACTGAGAAGAATACTTTGCTTGCCCACAATGTTAATCTATAAGGAGTTCCTTAGGTATAAATGTATGTGGGTTCTTAGGATAATTTGTTTTTCACCTGTAATACATAAAATATTTAATCATATAAGGGAGATGAAAAACATATTTTTACCTGTATTCATTATAATCATTCACTTGAAAAGTAGAATGTAACCACATTGTAATTTTTATATTGCCTGAAAAACTTTGTTGGGATGTGGTGATATATTTATTAAAATTGCAGCTACACACCTCATTTTTTGAAGAGGTAAGCTGTGTGTTTACCAGCTATAGAAAAAAGTATACAGGAGAAAGAACTCAGAAAGACCACAGAAGGACAGAGAAGAATAAAGGAAACCATCAAGAGAGCATGTGAGTGTCTTTTTCCTTAAACCTCTCAGATTAAAAAAAAAGTCTAGTTTGCACTGACTTTGTGGATTTCCCTATGAGTCCTGTGCTGCTTGGAGGCTGGTCCTCCAGGCCATGATAAAGGAGGGCTAGAAGTACAACAGAAATGAGAATGTCCAGTTTTTAAAATCATCTTGCGCATAATTCTAGATATTTTATTGCTCCTGAACATATCTGATCACATAGCTAATTTTACTAGACCTGAAACAGTTTATTCTGAGTAGATAAATTTAAATGATGATCTGCTATTCCATTGACAATTATATAGAAACCATGAAGGTTCCATAGAGGAACCTTTCCTTTATGTGTATGTACATATGATGAATTACATCAAATGCATGACATTTTTAGAAAATCTTATGTTTTGACTATAAAATCTTGCTATACATTCAATATACCTAACATTTATTTAAGGTAACATTGAGTCATATTAGACACATTGCCCAAATGAAAGGTTTACTATTTATGTATCCTGAATTATCTGTTAAATGTTTTCTGGAATTAATGGTCTTTTCCATATATTCAAATTAGATTGACTATAGCCCCAAATACTGTTGAATTTAAAATCAATGGCGTTTTCTTAATCATGGCTCTTGCTTCTTAATATTAGCAATTAGAATGTGTTTCCTGCTTTGTAGCGAACATTTCAGCTTATTTCTGAGAACTGCATATTTAAGAATATTTAAGATGCATTTTCACTAAGTTTCTCTGTGTGTGTGTCTCTCACTTTGGCTACCATAGGAACACAAGTTTTCTAGTAACACTGGACATTATTAATATGATCATATAACTGTTCAGAATCAGTTTTGGTTTAGAATCCATGGCTATGAGCAAGATGAATATCCTGTTCAGATAGATGATAGCAAACAGCATATATTTGTTTCCCCAGCTCATTGCCAATGTTGTCTATTTGTTTTCAGATAGATAGTTGCGACTATGTGAAGAATGACACAGATTGATCTTTCCAAGACAATCTGATGTGGAGAAATTACTTACTGAGTGCATTTATGATAACCTACTGTTATTCTCTGAGAAATATCCATTTATTTTATGATGTGGTCTGAGTTCTTAAATTGAAATAAGACAGCTGTCTCCATTCCTATTTTTCAATTCTTCAAACTAGTCTTTGTAGTTTTCCAAAGATACAGGATTCCTTTCTGTGTATTGTTGAAGTACAAGGAAATGATTTCTGACATACACACTTGTTTCCATGTAATAAAATTGCCAATAATCTTCAAGTCAGAAAGCCCCAGCAGGAATTGCCATTTCCTGGAAACATTTATAAACCATACAATCAGATAGAAATAAAAGTAGATTACCATGGTTCTACTATGAGGTGCATTGGGTAATAACTCAAAATAAAATTGGACCTTTTCAAGCTTCTGTTTTGACTTGGAAAGTGAATGATGTTCTCAATCCATACAATGTAGTATTACCTCAAAGTTAGTTCAAAGAAGGACTTTAAATGTCCTGGAAGTTTCATTTCACAAGTTTATATTTGTCCCAGTAAAGATCATAGGCCCTACATTAGAAGACTAGGAAAAAACTGACAAAATGTATTTCATGCTATCATAAGGATCAAGATTTCAGTTCATCAAAAGCAGACCTAATGGCAACTAAAATATCACATTTGCAAAATATCAATGAGAGAATAATGGTATATATATGAGATGAAAGCATAAGGGGACAATTTGAAGATGCAAAAAGGGGCAGGAGGATGAAGGAGGGAAGTGGAGGAAAATGAATAAGAATAAAGTATAATGACGTATGTATGAAAATGCCACAAGGAAACCCAGTATGTTGTATGCTAACAACAAATTAATTTTATAAGGAACTAATGTGAATGTGATTTATTAAGGACATATCATCATGAAAAGCTCCTAAAGAAATGGAGGCATTTTGAAAGGAAAGATAAATAACTGAACAAATATGCACATCAGTTTACTCCAGAATAGATTCTTTGGATTGTAAATTACATCTCAAAATTGTCATTATAGA
Source organism: Neotoma lepida (assembly GCA_001675575.1). Classification (NCBI taxonomy): domain Eukaryota; kingdom Metazoa; phylum Chordata; class Mammalia; order Rodentia; family Cricetidae; genus Neotoma; species Neotoma lepida. The sequence goes on from LZPO01107918.1 coordinate 228,447, forward strand.
TGATAGAACAAGAGTTTTCTATTTTTGCTACTTGACATTATTAACATACTTCCAATCCTCTGCTTACATGATCAAGACAGTTCTACTAGGACAAAGTCAGTTCTCAATAGAAAAATGAGAAGAAAATATGTCACCTACTTATGGTCATGCACACCTATCATCCCTGCATTTGATACTCTGAGGCAGGAGCAGTTCCCCTAGTCCAAGTACAAGGCCTACATGGGCTACAAGGTGATTTCCCTGGCTGAGTTAGGCTATAGAAAGGGGGGATGAGGGAGAAACATGAAAGGTGCAAGGAATTTCTACAAAAAGCAAAAGATGGGATCTGAGTATTATTGTATTTAAACAGGCAAATCCCACATAGACTAGCTAGCAATCAAGATACTTTTATTTGGGAGATAACTTGCAGAATGAGGGATCAGATACAGGAACCAGAAGAGAGAGGAGATGCAATCCAGTGGAGAAATCTGGCTTGGTCTTCAGTCCGGCATTGGCGAGGGATCCAGAACCAGAAGGAGAGGGGGGAAGTCACGTAGTACCTCTAGTCTTAAGGGGCTCCCCCTGAGCCATGCCCTAGGGGGAAGTTGTAGGCAGATGTCCTAGTTAACTGTTGTCACTGTAGGGGCAGTCCCAAGCACAAAGCCGAAACAGCTATCCATGACATCTCCCCCCTATTGTCTAAATAAGAAAGTTCTAACCTAATATAAAACAATTTACAATAGGAAAAATTACCAAATATTATCCAGAAAGAATAAGAGATAATAACTTAGACAAGATGAACTACACCAACAAGAACAACACCAAACAAGAAACACATACTAAAATCCAGAGGAGTCTGGAGCATAAGTAAATGGCATGTCACAGAGATCATTCCAAAAGATGTCTTATCCTGAAGAACCTGAATCTAATACTTAAGATGTTCTATCTGAGACACAAGAAGATTGTGACTGTAACTATCTAGTCTTTAACTCCATCAAAGACCTGAGAAGGAATATAATAACACCTGAGAAACGAGAAAAGGCCTCCTGATAAGGAAGTCCACCCCAAGATAAACCTTACATTCTCCAATAGCCACATGTCACCAACCAACTACCCATTCTCAGAAAAAAACCCACAAAAATCCTTTGCCCCAATCCCCACTCTTGTCTTCTATAAAACCCTGGCTTCCCCATCCCCACAAGACAAGACCTTCATTCCCTCAGGAAGGTTGCTTGCCCCTCATAGTGATGAAAATGCGATTTGTTTCCTTTAGGTCAATTTCTATCTTCATTTTCATGTGGCTTCAATTGCTATCCAAAACTGATGATCTGGCTCAGTCCATGAGACTGGATGTCTCAGCAGTCCCAATCTGGTGCTGTGTGCCTGGAGGATTCCTGGAGAACTGATATTCTTTGGTCTATGTTGGAATCCTGAAGAAGTAGGTTCTATTACCAGTAAAGTAATGCCTCAGCAACTGGGTAGATGAACTTGCAAATGATAAAAAGGACAAACAGATAAAATACAAAAGCTTCCTTCTTCCGTGTCCTTTTATGGTATGTTAGCTGCCAAGAGAGGGTGTGGCCCAGATTTAAAGGGAATATTCTTGCTTGAAATAATCTGATGGAGAAAATCCTCACAATAGCGGCCATACTTGGGTTTTAGTTTTTCCAGACGCAGTCCACTTGACAATCAAGATTAATCAACACTAATTTGTTCTTTGAGATCCTATTATTAAATACTGCTAAAGATGACTTTAGACAAACTATATTAACTTATTCTTGTTTTTATAAATTTGCTACTTTGGTCATGGTTTGGGCTCATTATTACAAAATTTCCAAGAAATTTGTCATTTTTATGAATATCAAGTCTTTTTCAACATTAAAAAAATTCTGCACCAACAATTCCAAACTAGATAAAACATTTACCAAAACACTTTTTAAAGGTTAGTGTGTCTCTGTCATCAATTAATTCTAAATCAATATTGAGGTTTGGGCCTCTTGAGTGATGGCTTCAAATATAATGCAAGTAAAGTACACATAATAAAAATATTGAAACATTCTTATAACATTAAGTATTCAAATTCATGACTATTATCATCTCAACATCTCATATTTATTTATTGTAATAATGATGGAATTGAGGTTTCCATGTAGTGTTTATTTCCTACCTGCCAGAGGATTATGAACATGTTTTTTACCCAGAGCCTATTCCAATCATATTATTTCATAAGACAATTGCAGATTTATTCAAATAGTCATTTTTCCACAACCACAATAATCATCAGAATTGGAGCTGATTTGCTTACAAATTATTAGATGACTTAATATTTAAGACATAGTGGAAAGTCAGATTTTCAAGTTTATAAAAATCTTTGTCTTTCCCTCTCTGCTGGACAGTTTTATGTAAACTGAACACAATCTGACATAAAACTGAGAGGAGGGAACTTCAATTAATTAAATTCAATTAATTAAATTCAATTAAGAAAATACTTCCACGTTTAATACCTTTGTGGGACTCCTGAATGTGTAAATGACAAGTCTCTGATTCTTGTGCCTTCTCTTGAGGTTCTTTTCCTTCTGCTGGTTTGCCTTGTCCAACTTCAATGTGATGGCTTTTGTTTTATCTTATTATATTTTATTTTGCTATTTAAAAAGAATAGGAAAAAAAGAGATATAAAAATATAAGAAAATGCCTCCGTAAGATTAGGTTGCAGGCAGGCTTGTAGCAAATTTTCTTAATTGGTGATTGATGAGGGAGGGCCCATCCCATTGTAGGTAGTGTCATCCCTGTGCTGGTGGTCTCGGGTTCTATAAGAAAGCAGGCTGTGCAAGTAACGTAAAGCAAGCCAGTAAGCAGCACCCCTCCATGGCCTCTGTATCAGCTCCTGCCTCCAGGATCCTGCCCTGTTTGAGTTCCTGTCCTGACTTCCTTCAATGATGAACAATTATATGGAAGTGTAAGCCAAATAAACACCTTCTTCCCAAAATTGCTTTTGTCATAGTGTTTCACCATAGCAATGGTAACCATGACTAAGACACTCTCCTAGGACAGCAGGAAAACCATCTTTTTATCTTTGTACTGCCTAGATTATTATAGCTACCTATCTTAAAACATCACCAACTTTGTAGGACGCATGTAAAAAAATTTTTTATGGAGCTTGATTTCTGAGGACATCACTGAGCTATTTAAACTCATAACCCAAAACTCTCCTTTATTTTTCTGCTTTGTGATGTTTGAGAACATACATACATTTATATTCGAATCCAATGTGAGGCAGAGATTCTCTCACTGTTTATGAAAGCATTTACCCAATGGACTATTGGCTCCCATAAATACAGATAGATCTTTGTTCACAAGACGTACCTTACAAAGTCAGTGGAGATGCTTTTCAATACCCTTTAATTACTCAGTCAGAGGAAAGGAAAGTATCCTGAAAGCTGTTATTCAACCAGTTTAACTGTGCTTATTTCTGTTTTGTAACTACTTTCAGGTGTTATTTCTGATGCTGTCTTTTGAAATATGTTATGTCATTCTTCTCCTTCCTTTAGAACTTCTGAATTGATGATTTGTTATTGTAGTGTTTAGTTAGTTCAGTACAGAATGAGCAGATAGCAAGTAGATGAAAAATACTCACTACAATTATGCATATTCTAAACTTGTGCTTAATTTATATTAACATGTCATATAATTTTCCAACAAAAACTTCAAAAATTTACATTACTAATTATTCTATACATATACAAAATAATTCAAAAGTTAAACCTCTGTTGTATATGTAACCTAGAATTTTTAGGAGAAATGGTTATTGAATATTTCAAGATAATGGACAATCCATTTCTTGGTTCTATTCCTTTAAATAAGAGTAAAAGCCTCTTTGAAACTCTTGGCTCAATATTTGACATGATAAGTTTATATTAGGTAATAATAGTAATGAGTAAGTAGGTAATTAGAAGTTGAATTTGAAGAAAAATAATTGTGTTTTAAAATTAATGTGGTGTTATTTGTTAAGTCAGCAATTTTAGTTAATTAGTAAACATCAAGCAGTGTAATCAAGATTGTGTTATAGGGACTGGAGAGCTTGCTTAGTAGTTAATAATATGTACTGCCTTTGTAGAGGACACAAGTTTGGTTTTAGCACCCACATGGGGTGGTTCATAACTGTTTGAAGTACATCTCTATAGAATCCACGACCCTATTCTCCTCAGGCCTCATTGAGCACCTGAAATCACGTGCATATACTCACATACAATGCACATAGACAACACATATACACATCATTGAAAATAAAATAAATATTTTTAAAGGCTATCTTATAATTTTCCATAGAAAGCCAAAGAGATATGTGAAATGAAAGAAAGCATGTGAACAAGATATTGGATATGGGGCTGGAGATATGGCTCAGTGGTTTAGAACACAGGCTGCTCTATCATAGGACCTGTGTTCAGTTCCCAGAACCCACACGACAGCTCACAAATACATATAACTCCACTTTCAGAGGACTGGATACATTCTTCTGTTCTCTGCTGGTGTCAAGCATATTTGTGGTATATAGACATACATGCAAGCAAAAAGCACCCATAACATAAAGTAATAAAAAGTAAAGACATTGAACATGCATATTACTTTCTTTTTTTGTTGTTTGTTTTGTTTTTCTGGTACAAAGGTTTCATAATGTTGTCTTTGCTGGCCTGGAACTCACTTTGTAGACTAGGATGGCTTTGAACTCATGGAGATCTGTCTGCCTCTATCTCCTGAGTGCTGGGACCAAAGGTGTGCACCACCACATCCAGTGCATATTTCTTTGATAGGCTACTTGATACTATTACCATTAAATGAAGCACTAATTTCCTAATCATGGAAAAATAAGAGAAAAACTATTAACTATAAAACTGTTTAAAATATAATTATATTACATTGCTTCAAATAGTTATGAATTTTTTATCAATAGAAATTTTGTAAATTAAAATTATCATAATATATCAGATATTGGTAGCATATTACAACTTTATGAATCTAGGATATTTGCAATTTTGAATACAGAATTTCTTTTGTGAGCAGAAGCTTTGTGTAAATAAAAACAAAAAAGTGATATGACTATATAGCAATAACGGCACATATGTATAGTTGGTAAATGTTTATCCAAACAAAAATAACATCTCATATACAACCAAAATAATTGCAGTATCAGTAGAAAAAAATTAAATTAAATTTATGTGAATATTTTTCAAAATTTGATGTAACTGTATATTCATATTATGACTGAAAATTATTTTTTATTTTGTTCTAGTATATATAGCTGTTACATTAAATTTTTCCTTTTTAAAAACTTTTCTTTATTCATACAATAAAATGCTATTCTACCAAAGAGAAACAATAGACTCAATATAATTTTCTGGATATCTTTTCTAGTTACTTTTCTTGTTGCTGCTCAAAATATCTGATAAAAAGATAATAAATTGTATACTAAATACATATATCTTAAGGAAAGATGCTTTCATTTTGGCTCACAGTTTTAGGGCACAGTCCGGGAAGTTATGGAGATCAGAGTATGAGGCAGCCGGTCATAGTGCATCCAAAGTCAGACATAAAAGAACAATGAATGCTGGGGGTTTAGTTCAGTCTAGGGCGTCAGACCATGAAAAGTCACCAAAAATATTTGTGATAGATTTCCCTACTTCAGTTACTCCAATCTGGAAACACCCTTACAGGCATACTCAAAGCTATGCCTCCTAGGTGATTCTAAATCTTGCCAAGTTGACAATCAGCATTAGCCATCATAATATCCAAGTCCAAAATAGGCATATTCCAGGCACTGGGACAGAACCAGCTTAGTCTACAAATCAACACTATTGTCACAAGTGTGAGAACCATCTTCTCATCCATTAATTTAATCAGTACACAAGTCTTGACGTTTCCATGCAACTACAGGTACTACTATCTATGCTATTCTATTCTTCCAGAGGACATTATTTCTTTCTTAAATTGTAATATTAGTTTTACCATTTAGGGATATCTGTAAATATGCCAAGACAGCATGACTTTGTTTATGCTTCAATCTTCTGGCCTAAACTCTTCTCAAAGTAATTTTGTAAACTAATCTGATCCATTTCACTGCAACTATCAGACTGATTGCTGTGACCAGTTCTGACCTCAGTAAGATGTAAACGAATTTCTTAACAATCTTGTTAAATAAAAAAATAGAGCCAGAAATAAGAGTGAAAGTCTGACAGAGATCAGAGGAATAAGAACAGCTACCAGTCTCACCTCACCAATGCAGCTGCTTCCAAAAAGTGAGTGACTTCCTGTATCTCTACACCTATATTCCTTTCTCTTCTGTTCTCCCATTGGCTCTCTCAGCCTAACTACATCACTTCCTCCTCTTGCTCAGTTCTATTACTTCCTGTCTGTCTGTATAGACCTCCAGAACTCTATGGTTGATGCTGGGATTAAAGGCGTGTGTCTCCACTCTTGACTGTTCCTAGTGTGACCTGGAACTCACAGACATCCAGAAAGACCCTGCCTGCTAGGTCATAAGAGGCTATAGAAGTTTTCAGTGTTGGATTTAATTACTTAGGAGCTCTGATTTCAGCCACCTAAAGAAAGCAAATCCCAGGGAATGGCATATGATTACCCATTTCCTGTCTCATAGATAATTGCTCTTCATCAATTTTACTCTTGACTTTCCCTGCTGTTTTTACATTGTAGAGATCATACACCATTAAGTTAGGAAATTTTAAATTATACTTAGAATTTTCCATGAAAATATATAGAAAATTTTAAATACTTGAAGGCTGTAATCTTTCAAAAGAATCAAACTATCATGAAAATAAACAGCTGTCAAAAACCCTGTCTATGCAGACCAATTTAGTAAGTTTGTCAGTTCTATCAAGGTAGGAATCATATGTGCTTTATGGATGTCAATTCTTTCTCTGTGTATAAAAAATGTCAGTCACAAAGATGCTAATAAATTTTTTTAATGAATTGGGTAGTAAATAAATCCGAGTACATACACCTGCATAACTCTTGGTTGTTGCCTCAGTCTGATCTGTTAGATTTAGAATAAAATTATCCCCAGTTTTTATTTCCTAGGAATAATAGAAGCTGCTTTTTTCTGGTTTATTGCTGTGTTTAAGGACTCTTAGGTTAATTTCACTTCTGTCATATCATGGAAGCAACAAATGCCCCTGCCCAAATCCAAAGAATGGACTTGGAGAAATGGAGTACTCAGAAATGAGACTTATTGATGGTGCAGTCATTGAGCTCCCATGAGCCCAGGTTAGCTGTTTCTATGGGTTCCCTTGTGATGACCTTGACCTCCCTGTCTCATACAATCATTTCTCTCTCTCTTGAACTGGGCTCCCTGAGCTTGGCCCAGTGCTTGGCTGTGGATCTGTGCATCTGCTTCAATCAGTTACTGAATGAAGGCTTTCTGATGACAATCAGGGTAATTACCAAACTGATTACAGGAGATGGCCAATTCAGGTACCCTTTCCACTAGTGCTAGGAGTCTTACCTGGGGTCATGCTTGTGGATTCTTGGGAGTTTCCCTGATATGAGGTTTCTCCCTAACCCTATCAAGACATCTCTTTCATAACTCTTCTCCTCCATCAAACCCCCAACCCACACAAGCTGATCCCTCATGTACCCATCCCCACCCCCTGGCCCCAGTTTACCCAGGGGATCTCTTCTATTTCCCCTTCCCACCAGTATCATAGACACTGAAATTGAAATTAATAAATGACACCTCATGAAACTGACAAGACAAAATGGTAGCATAGGAGAAGATCTTCACCAACCCCACATCTTACAGAGGGCTGATCTCCAAAATACACAAAGAATTCAAGAAACTAGACAGCAAAATACCAGACAACCCAATTAAAAAATAAGATACAGATCTAAACAGAGAATTCTCAACAGAAGAATCCCAAATGGCGGAAAGACATTCAAGGAATTGCTCAACATCCTTAGTCATCAGGGAAATACAAATCAAAATGACTCTGTGATACCATCTTAGACCTGTCAGAATGACTAAGATCAAAAATACTGATGGCAGCTTATTTTGGAGAGGATGTGGAGCAAGAGGAACACTCCTCTACTGTTGGTGGGAGTGTAAATTTATAGAGTCACTTTGGAAATCAGTGTGGTGACTTCTCAAATATTATTACAACTTCTCAGAAAATTGAGAATCCATCTACCTCAAGATGCAATGACACCACTCTTGGGCATATACCTAAGGGTTGTTCAATCATACCACAAGGACACTTGCTCAACTATGCTCATAGCAGCATCATTCATAATAGCCAGAACCTGGAAACAACCTAGATGCCCCTCAACTGAAGAATGGATAAAAAAATTGTGGTACATATACACAATGGAGTATTACTCAGCAGACAAAAACAATGACACCATGAAATTTGCAGGCAAATGGATGGAACTAGAAAATATCACCCTGGTTGAGGTAACCCAGACTCAGAATGCCAAACATGGTATGTACTCATTTATAAGTGGATACTAGATGTAAAGCAGAGGATAATAAAAAAATCTGGTTGTTAATAAAATTGAATGACTCTATGGCATCTCTTAGTGGCTGAATATTGACTCTGAGCTTATTCTTAGCTCTATGTCCTTCTTTCTCTCTCTCTTTTCTATTCTTTGTCACCTGTCCATAGGAGTTGATTGATAAATACTGAATTTGATAAAAAACAATATAAAAAAGTTTAAGACTTTTAAGAAAATTTTTCATTTTAAGTATACTAATATGGATAGACAATTTGCTCTCAAGGGACAATAACTTCATTTCAGAGCATCCAATACCATCTTCTAGCCTCTGTGTACACCCTTACATATACAATATACACTCATACAGAAACACAGAGGGAGAGAGAGAGAGAGAGAGAGAGAGAGAGAGAAAGAGAGAGAGAGAGAGGAGAGAAATAAAAATAAAGTCTTAAGAAAAATAAATTCCCAAATCATTGTGAAGTCTCAGGACTATCAAACAGATTAAGATAGATAAGAATGTCACACATATGTCTAGGAATGTATGAAAAGTAAAAATCTGTGGTATAGTCTTAGGGTTTCTATTGCTGTGAAGAGAAACCACAACCATGACAACTCTTATAAAGGAAAACATTTAATTTGACAGGAGAGGAGTACAGTTTCAGAGATTTTGTCCATTATCTTCATGGCAGGACATGGCAGAAAGCAGGAAGGCATGGTGCTGGAGAAGGAACTAAGAGTTCTACATCTTGATCCACAGGAAACAAGAAGCAACTATGTGCCACACTAACCATAGCTCGAGCATAGGAGATCTCAAAGCCCATCTCCACAATGACACAATTCCTCCAACAAGGTCACACCCACTCCAACAAAGTCTCACCTCCTAATAGTTTCACTCCCTTTGGAGGCTATTTTCAAATCATCACAAACACATTTTGATAGGGACAATACAATCTCAGCTTTTACTGTAAAACAATCGTTCTCAAACTTCCTAATGCTGCAATCCTTTAATACAGTTCTGCATGTTGTGGTGACCCCCAACCATAACATTATTTCATTGCTAGTTCATTATTGTAATTTTGTCACTGTTATGAATCATAATGTAAATATCTGATATGCAGGTATCTGATATATGACCCCCAGATTGAGAATTGCTGCTCTAAAATGATGTGAACTTATATTAAATGTCATTTTTTAAATTGATAACAATAAAGTATTAGTAGCAATTCTTAGTTTTTGTTATGAAAAACCCTTATGAAAGGAAGAGATTTTTCTTTGGTGGTTGGGGGTTATAGTTTCAGATGGAGAGCTTATAATGGTGGGGGAGTCATGGCAGTGTTATGCCCAGATCACAGGGACACCCAAAAGACCACCATGAAGACTGAATTCCATATGTAAAAGAAAAGAGCCTTTTTTTTCAAGCAAGCAGGTGTTTGGACCCTTCATGTGTCTGATGCAGCCATACAATTGGAGAGTACTGAGCCCAGGCAGGGTGGGGTTTTTATCATAGTAGAAGTATGGGGTGAGGGGATTTCCAGGTTTCAAGACCCTGATTGGCTAGGGGCATCTTGGTAAAAGGGAAATGGATATGTGCTTTGTCTAAAGGACACCTGGTGATATAATTGTTGGAACAAAACATTTGAAACGTCAGGTATTTCCCCTTAGATGCTGGTCCTCCCTGGGTGGGGTCAACTTATGGCTTTTCCTAGGGGACCAGGTGGTACCTGCCAGTAAACCTGTCATGACAGCTAAGTGGTCAAGCTGTTAGGGGGCCCCCATAGCAGCAGCAGATGGCCAGAGCAGGAAGCTGAACAATCACATTTCCATTCACATTCAGGAAACAGAGAATAAACTAACAATGATGTGAGGCTATAAACTTTGAAAGCCTCCTTATAGTGGTTTGAATAAGAATGCCATCCATAGGCTCAGAGATTTGAATGCTTAATCATCAGGGAGTAGAATTATTTGTAAGGAATAGGAGATGTGGCCTTGTTGAAGGAAGTGTGTCACAGGAAGTGGTCACCCATGCCAGTCCCAGAGTATCTCTCTTGGTCAGGATCAGGATGTAGCTCTCAGCTACTTCTCCAGCACTTTTTTGCCTGTGTCTATCCGTGCTTACTGCCATGATGATAAGGGACTAAATCTCTGAAACTGTAAGCAATCCCTCAATTAAATGTTTTCTTTTATAAGAGTTGATGTGGTCATGGTGTTTCTTCACAGCAATAGAACACTAAGACACTTCCCCAATGACATACTTCCTCAAGCATGGCTGTACCTCCTAAAAGTTCCATAATTTCCCAAAACAGAACCATCAGCTAGGGAACATATGTTCAAATACATAAGCCATTACACATTGAAACTATTATAATATTTTTACTTATAAGTTATTTTGAGTATGATACTAATTCCAAAATGAAAACATCAATAGGTAAGAAGCACCAAAAAAAATGAAGAAAATTAATTTCTCTACACATTCTTTGCTATTGCACTACTAAATGTAATATAGAAAGCAAAATCCGTTAGTTTATAAGCCAAAATAGCTAAGAAAAGGGGAAAATGGCACAGTGCAATTTTAAAAAGTCTGTCTCTATTTAAAAAGTATATAGTTATTTTATTGCTCTATGAACTGTGATGTTCTAATCAGCCAACATTTTTATTTTAACTATCTGGACTGTTTACCACTTTATATTTTATTATGGCCATCTGAAAAATGTGAAGTTTTACCTTGAATATCAGAGAATTAAATACCACAGTGCAAATGTAGCTTTTTTATGTATCTAACTCTGGAGATTGTGATCAAGTCTGAAATTTAAAAACTAATGTTGAATTGTTGGCGTCCTATATAATTTCAATTTGTTTTTTAGCTATTGGCTATACATTATAAACTAGATTTTGTTGCTGTTGTTGCTTGTTTCGTTTTGGACACATTTCTGCTGGTAATACTTAAATGATGGATCCTAGACACAGTAACATAAGGCAAGGAGGTCACAACTACTTTATAAAAAAAATGTTGAAGCATGGTCTTACTATATATCCTAGGCTGACTATGAACTTGAGATCATCCTGCCTCTGCCTCATATGTGCTAAGATTATAGGCTAACACAAACATGGCAGGCTGAAGGAACTTTTTATCTCTTGCTAACCCTGCTAATTGCATCTGTGTTCTTTCAAAACGAATGAACCAGCTACACACAGACATAGAAAATTTTCCATTGGGGAATCAGAAACTTGTCAATGCATAAGCTTGTTAGCTCTATGTGGAGTTTAAAGATAACCTAGAAAAATGTGAAGACTCTGGATTCATGTCTTTACCACAGGAGGGAAATCACTGCAAAAATCCATAGAGGGCATGTCTCTACCCATCAGCATCAAGTCACTGTGACTCCTACAAAAGTAGTACAAAATATCCTTTCCAAGGGTTCACAGGAGGGTTGTCAGAGTAAGGGAGAAGAAATGTATTATCATATTGATTTCTTTAAAACTTCCAAGGCTATGTCAAAATTTTCCACTTATGGACATGTGAGAATTCACAAACATTAGACTGTATAGAGATAAATCAAAGACTTGTTTCAAAACACAGTTCATAGGTTCGAGGTAAAGGAAGTGTGATGGGTAGATTCTGTTATCTAAAAATCCTTTAAAACTATGACTAGGCAAAAATAGAGCATTCTCATGTGTACAATGCTTTATTTCTTATTATTTATAAATGAGAAAGTTTATCAGAAATAAACTGGGCAAACATGTTATCTACTCTGTAGGTCTGACAATTTTATTTGTCTGGATTTCTACAAAAAAAGCATTCAATGTCTTGTTGCTATTCATCAAGACTACATTTTCCTAATCTGATGTACAAAGATTTATAAGTTTGTTTCTCCCCTGACATCCTAAATCTCCTCTTTCTTAGTTGGTCCCATACATACACTATCTTTGGTAGTTAAATGTATTCATGCAATACGCACTTTACACTAAAAATGGGATCAAACTTCTAATGTTTCCAAACAAACATGCCATTTAATTCTACTTTTGTCACTCTGCCATTCATAGATCATGGAAAAGAAACACACAAAAAAGCCAAAAAACAATATAATAAATGACTATAGGCTTCCAGTATTTTTATTAGCTCTGCACACATTAGACATTTGACATTTGATCTTCATTCAACTATTTATTAGACCCAAGAATCAATATTTTTGCTGTGTTAAATGATGTATAAACAGTCCTTGAGGGAATCATGTTCTACAACCCACTTCTTGAAATGACGTGCTGCCACTACCTGAACACAATTCTGTACACTTTGGGTTTTGTGTGTTTGTAAATCATAAGTTTCATAGTTGAGATTTCAACATTTCTTGAATCAGTTTTTAATTCGTCTCTCATAAAATATATCCCAACTACAGTTCCACAGTTTTTCTTACCTGCACTCCTCCTAGTCCTCCCCACTACCCCTCTCCGCAGAATCCACTCATTCTCTGTTTCCCTTAGAAAAGAATAGACCTCCCAGGGATGTCAAATTAACACAGAATATTAAGATACAATGAAACTAGGCACAAACCCGCATATCAGGGCTAGGTGAGGCAACCCAATACGAAGATAAGTGTCCCAAGAGCAGGCGAAAGAGACAGAGAAACTCCCCTTCCCACTGTTAGGAGTTCCCCCTCCCCAAAAAAAACCCAAGGTAACAACACAGCATATATGCAAAGGACCTAGCAAAGACCCATGAAGGCTCTGTAATTGCTGATTCAGTCTCTGTGAGCCCCTATGGGCCTCACTCCTTTGATTCTGTGGGCTGTATTCTCCTGATGTCCTCGACACCTGTGGCTCCTACAATTCTTCCTCCTCATCTTCTGCCAGGTTCCCTGGGCTACAAGGGGAGAGACCCAATGGAGATATCCAATTTGGGCTCTTTCCTCACCTAATATTTGACTGTGGATCTCTGCATCTGCTCCCATCAGCTGCCAGAAGAAGCCTCTCTTGTGATGATTGGGCTAGCCACCAATCTATGAATATAACAGAATATCATTAGGAATCATTTTATTGATTTTTTTCTACCCCAGGTCTCTGGGATATCTATCCTTTGGTTCGTGGTCATCTCTGCAGTGTTGGGCATGGGCTCCCTCTCTGGCTTGTGTCTCAATTAGACCAGTCATTGGTTGGCCACTCTCACAAGTTCTGCACCTCCTTTGCCCCAGTACATCTTGCAGGCAAGATAGATTGAAGGTGGAAGGGGTTTTGTTTGTTTGTTTGTTTGTTTGTTTGTTTTTCTGGGTTGTTGTCACAGTACAACCACTGGAAATTACCTTGTTACAGAAGATGGCTAGTTCAGGCTCTATGTCCTCCATCACAGAATCCTGGGAGTTTCTACTGCACTAGGTTTCCACATCACCCCCTCCCCGCTAATGCCCTCCAATTCCAGCCATCTCTTCCCCTACTCTCTCACTCCATTCCTCCACCAATCTGAACCCTTCTGTTCCCATTCCCACCCACCCCCAGTCCACCCACAAAATCTATTCTATTTCCCCTTCTCAGGGAGATCTGTGTTTCCCTCTTAGACTCCTCTGGGATTGTAGGATGATTATTCTTTACTTAACAGCTAATATCCACTTACAAGTGAAGATATACCCTGTTTGTCTTTCTGGGTCTGAGTTAACTCACTCAGGATGATTTTTTATAGTTCCATTCTTTTTCTGCAAGTTTCATGATGTCATTTTTAATAGCTAAGTAATACTCCAGTGTGTAAATGTACCACATTTTCTTTGTCCATTTTTAGGTTGAGGAACATGTAGGTTGCTTCTGGTTTCTGGCTATTATGACTAAAGGTGCTATGAACACACTTGATCAAGGGTCATTTTGGTATGATTGAGCATCCTTTGGGTATATGCCCAAGAGTGATATGGCTGGGTCTTGAGGTAGATTAATTCCCAATTTTCTGAAGAACTGTCATATTGACTTCCAAAGTGGCTGTACAAGTTTCCGCTCCCACCAACAGTAGAGGAGTGTTACCCTTGCTCCACATCCTCTCTATCATGAGCTGTCATTTTTATTTTTGATCTTAGCCATTCTGACAGGTATAAGATGGAATCTCAGAGTCATTTTGATTTGCATTTCTCTGATGGCTAAGGATGTTGACCATTTATCTTTCTTTCTCAGCCATTTGAGATTCCTCTATTAAGAATTATCTGTTTAGATCTGTACCCCATTTTTAAATTGGATTATTTGGTTTGTTGTTATCTAGTTTCTGAGTTCTTTATATATTTTGGATATGAGCCCTCTATCAGATGTAGAGTTGATGAAAATCTTTTCCCATTCTGTAGGCTACCATTTTGTTTTATTGACAATTTTGTTTGTCTCACAGAGGCTGTTAGGGAAACACTCCATGTCCTATCAGTATAACTTTTCTATTTAAATAATTTTTTCCACTCTCATCAGTAAGGAAAATTTAGGTGAAACTAAACAGAGCAAAGATCATAGGAGCATGTAGCCCAGGTCTTGAACTTCTGGAAACTTGGCAATTCTCTCATTTTAGCCTCAAATATACTAGAATTAGAGGCATGGCTCCCATGAGTGTTAGTTAACAGAATTCAGCCAACAAGAGCCTATGTGAGTTCAGTCCAATGCCTTATAAATTATGAGGGCTTTGTGCCTTTGAACTCTTCGAAAACTGGAGCCAATCCACAAAATAACTGACCATCCTCATGAAGTGACTAGAAGAGAGTCTGAGCTCTGGGCCACACAGCTGACGCCTGGTATGCCCACAGATGTAGAGCAGGAGAGCCCAGACTACAGTCATAAGCATATAGAGTTCTGATAAACAGAACTGTTTCATGTCCCCTCTTTTGTGTCCAGAAGCCATCGTTATTTTGGAAGTAATTTCTTATGTATCAGTCACACATTTTAAGGGATTCTATCAGTAAGTAAGACCAACAACTGATGAATGGAACCTTGTAAAATTAAAAAGCTTCTATATAGGAAAAGGAACAGTTATCATATAGATAAACAACTCACGGAGAGGGAGGGAACTTCTGCCAGTTTATACATTTGACAATGGATTAATATCCAGAATATACAAAAAAAAACCCCACAAAACACTGATTAAGAAACCAAAGAAGCAGCATTGGAGAGTTGGCTCAGTGGTTAAGAACACTTATTGCTCTTTCAGAGGTCCAAGGTTCAATTCCCAGCACCCACGGGTCAGCTCAAAGCCATCTGTAACTCCACTTCCAAAGAGCTTCAGTGCCTTCCTCTGACCTCTTAGGGCACTGGGCATGGTGCTTTCTTCTGACCTCTGTGGCACCAGTCACTGTACATAGTATGCACACACATGCAGCCAAAGTACTTATTCACATAAAATAATAAAACAAATAAATCTTAAAAACAAAATATAGATGCTGTAGAATGTCTTTCAGTATTCTGTGAATGTGTGTTGCTCTGACTGGTTGATAAATAAAGCTGTTTGGCCAATGCTGAGGCAGAATAAGGCTAGGTGGTACATTCCAACTGGAGAGAGAGAAAGGAGAAAAGCAGAGCTGAGGAGATGCCATCCTGCCGTCCAGGGAGCAGCATGTAATGGCACACACATAAAGCCATAGAATGCGTGATGACTTATAGATTAATAGAAATGGGCTGAGTTTAGTTATAAGAGCTAGCTAGGAAGAAAATTCAGTTATAGGCCATGGCTATGCAATTCATAATTGATATAAGCCTCTGTGTGTTTACTTGGGTCTGAACAGCTGTGGGACGGGGCAGGACACAAGAAAACTGCCAGCTACAAGCAAAAAACAAAGGACCCAGTGGAAAGAATGAGTTAAAGAGCTTAACAGAAAGTTTTCAAACAAAGAAATACAAATGTCCAATAAATATTTTTTTAAAGTGTTCAGCCTTAGCCATCACAGAAATGCAAAATAAAACTACTCTGAAATTTCAATAAAAAAAGTCAAAAAGACTATCTTGGTAAGGAAAAGCTTTATTTGACTTACAGTTACAGTCCATCATTCGGAAGCTAGGGCATGAACTCAGGCAGGAGCAAAGGCAGGGACCATGGAAAAGCAGTGCTCACTGGCTTGCTTCCTCTGGATTGCTCAGCTAGCTTTTTTGGTACAGTCAATAGGGACATATGGCTTGCAATGGGTTGGACCCTCCTACAGAAATCAGCAATCAAGAAAATGCCCCACAGACATGCCCAGACACCAATCTGATGGGCAATGACTCAGTTGAGGTTCCCTCTTCCCAGCTGTGTCAATGTGGTTACTGAAGCTATGACAGTGACCCAGCCTGTTAGTGTTTTTATTGTGGCCTTAGATGGAGTGAGAAGGTGAGAAACTAAATTTTTTGATGCAAAGGAAAACTGTAACCAGGCAGCCTAAAAATGGATAAAGTACACAATAGAAAAACAATTGACACAGTGGGATTTTGTTGTTCTCAGTAACCTTAACTTCCAATTCAGTGGGTTCATTTTACATGGCTTTGGCATCCTGTAAATATTAGACATTAATGACCATATCTTCTTGAAATTCCATCCATTACTAACTGCTATAGCCATTATATTCTCCTTATTTTCTAATTGACTTTTCGTCTATATATTTTTGCATGTCTTTCTCTTTGTGTTAAGGAAAATAATGATATAAAGCTATTATGGGACTCTTGTTTTCCTTTCTCAGGATCTCCATGGGATATTGCATTCCTTTTCAGACTGTCCAGAAACTCAGTCCTTGTCAGTATTTCTTTTGGTTGTGTCTGTGTGCATTTCTCTGAATTTCTCACCACTTAGAATCAGCATCTGTAGAAACCATAGAGTTAACAATGGTCCTGGGACATTTTAAATCTTAAACCTCATGGTCCCTAAAGCAATCCTTGTATAAAGGGCATTGAATTAAGTGTCTGCAAATTCCCATTTGTTTGAAGTGCTCTCCAGGGAGTCAGTTACATTACAGCTTGGAAATGAGATTTGGCAGGTAGTTGCTGAGCAACAAGGCCAGGCATCAGCTATGGATTAGAGAAAACTTCCACAAAACTTGTATATATGCTTCCTTGAAGTATAAAATATATTTATCGTAAGATCAGATTCTAATCTCAAAAATGCTAGTAGTTAGATTACACTGCCTTTACAAGTTACATTTTTATATTTGGAGAAATACCTTTTTAAAAGAATTAGTTTTATTTTTAATTATGTTTATAAGTTTGTGTTTATGTGGGTATGTGCCTGTAGAGGCCAGAAGAGGGCACTGGATCACATAAAACTGAAGTTATATGAATTTGAACCACCTGACATGGGTGCTGGAAACTAATTTCAGAGCCTCTGCAAAAGTGTTGCATTCCTAACCACTGAGCGATACCACCATTTTTTTAAGTACCCTTTCCCTTATATATTCATTCCATACCCAAAGTATGTGAGTACTGCATGTTGAAATCAGATGTAAGATAACAACCTGAGGATATAGGTTCAGGTCCAATATGAGTGGAATCATTTGAATTCTGTAGAAGCATAGATTAATTGAGGACATTAAATCAATTAATTTTTCATAGTGTCACAAAAAACAGTTTTAGATTTGCTTAAATCTCATGGTGCCTTTTAAATGAATAACTAAGTATGAGAATGTTTCTAGGTTATAAGCACTAAATGTTATACAGCTCAATATTCTGTCAAATGTTTGGTAAATTTTTCCACAATTCTGATATCCAAGGACATTAAGAATCTGAGATCAGTAGTTATTCTTCCATATAAGGATTAAAAGATAATGATTTGAGATCACTGTATTTTATTTCCCAAAATCCACAAACATTTTTGTTTCTTTAGCAATGCTTTGATATGATCAAAAAACCACTGGCTAGACCCTATATTCTTACAAATTTTCTAAATCTAAATTTTCTCATGAAGTTGTATAACATTTACATGACCAATAACAAAGAAATAGACAACTCAAAAAAAAAAAAGCAATGGTGTGGTGATATTTTATCTGTGTTCCCTAATAAAATTTATCTGAAGATCGGAGGAAAAATGGGGCTGCCAGCCACTAGTAGTAAACAATAGTCTTGCAAGTTAGCACTCGCCCTTAATTCTCTGTGACTCCAAGGTCACATGGGGAACTAGCAGTAGGAGGTGGTGGCACACGCCTTTAATCCCAGCATCAACCTTAGAGTTCTGAAGGTCCATGCAGACAAGACAGGAAGTGATGTAGCTTGGTGAGGATAGGAAATGAGTTAGCAGATAGACAGGCATAAAAAGTCAGGTTAGACCGGAAGTCGCTCTCTTCGCTCCTTGGAAGTGGAGGCAGCGTTGGTGAGGTGAGGCTAGTGGTGGCTTGCTCCTAATTCCTCTGATCTCTATCAGATTTTCACCCTTATTTCTTGTTCCGTGTGTTTATTAATAAGACTAGTTAGAAGTTCTTCTTACACAATGGTTATCAGATGTGTTTACTACTGTGGAAAAATCCTTTTCTACACTATGAATATGTATTACTCTCATTTGCTAATGAAAAGCGGATTGGCCAATAGCTGGGTCAAAAGAGATTGAGCTCAAGAGTCAGACTAGAAGAATTCTGGGAAGAGGAAGGGCAGAGTCAGGATTTGCCAGTCAGATGCAGAGGGAGCAAGAGATGAACATGCCATGCTAATAAAGGTACCACCACATAATAAGAGTGTAAATAAAGAATATGAGTTAACTTAAAATATAAGAGCTAGTTAGTAGTAAGCCTGAACTATTGGCCAAGCATTTATAATTTATATTAAGCCTCTGCGTGATTATTTGAGAGTGGCTATGGGACACAGGAAAACTTCCATTTATATATGGCCCCCAAATGTTTGGCAAGAATTTCCACATAAAATCTTGGAAAGCTTTAAAAAAAGATTCTTTTTTTAAATTTTTTATTCATTTTACATATCATTCACAGTTCCCTCTCCCATCCCTCCTCCCACTCCCCTCCTCTACCTCCCTCTCCCACCCAATTCCCATCCACTCCTCCAAAAGGGTAAGGCCTCCCACGGGGAGTCAACAAAGCCTGGTACACTCAGTTGAGGCAGAACCAAATCCCTCTCTCTTGCATCAAGGCTGAGCAAGGCATCCCACCATAGGGAATGGGCTCCAAAGCCAGCTCATGCACCAGGGATAGATCCTGATCCCACTGCCAGGGGCCCCTCAAACAGACCAAGATACGCAACTGTCTCCTACATGCAGAGGGCCTAGTTTGGTCCCAGGCAGGATCTACAGCTGTTGCTCTAGAGTTTGTGACTTCCCCAGAGCTTGGAATAGTTGTTTCTGTAGGTTTCCTCATCATGATCTTGATGCTTCTTTGCTCATATTATCCCTCCTCTCTCTCTCCTACTGTACTCCCGGTGCTTGACTGTGGATCTCTGCTTCTGCTGCCATCAGTTACTGGATGAAGTCTCTAAGGATTCTAAAGACACAAAGGAACAGAGTCAAGTACGTCTTCTTGGTAGTAGCATTTTCTTGGGTGGGCTCTGATTGATGGTGGTAAGCAGAGGCTCATTCAGCTCCTTTAAGATGTAGCTTC
>LZPO01107918.1:256610-276870 GCA_001675575.1 Neotoma lepida
CAATCTGATCCCATGGAGTTAGAGTTGTAGGCAATTTTAAGCAGCCCAACATGAGTGCTAGGAACTGAACTTGGGTTCTCTAAAAGCTGCAAGCAATCATAATCATTGAGCCATTTCTCCAGTCCCAAGTTCTACTTTTTAATCATTATTTTGCATAATGTGCCAATTGGGTCCTAAAATGAACTTAGGGATTCTCCTACAATCATGAGTCTCCGTCACATTGTGACAATAAATGATTTTTGTTTGTATGTGTGTATGTGCCCTGACAGTCTTTTCAGATTCTTAAGGAAGAAATATACTTGATCTCCACTGACTATGGTAACTCTGGAGTTAAAAGAACCATACTACACCAATCCTCAGGGAACATGTAAATCCTGGTCCCCACCCGCCAGGAAATTTGGTTTCTGAAGATTAAAATAACTCCAGCGTTGGATGAAGCATGTCATCCAGTTTCCAGTAAGCTTGTGGACTTTGGTTATTATGAACCAAAGTAACTCTGGAACCAAGCAAAGCCTGCTACTCCTGATTCTCATGCAAGTTGATCTCTGCTAGTCAATTTAATTCTTGAGTCAGGTGGGGCATGATACTACTGAATTCCCAGCTCCTGAGCAAACTCTTCTCTGATTGCTACTGATTTACCTCTCAGTTGTATCTTACATAACTGGGATGAATTTAATGCCCAAACCTTAAAACAAAACAAAAACAAACAAAAAAAAGAAAAACAGAGATGATTCAGTGTTATTTAAATAAGGCCAGACAATACAAGTCAAATGGTAGAAAAGATGATAAAATTGATTATTATTCACCATGAACCTAATGATAACTCTATTGCCTTTTTTGAGTGCTTTAGTATGTAAAAGTATATTCCAGCTGATTGCTCCTCCTTTGAAGGCAAAATTCTTCTAGACAAATTCTTTTCTCAATCCCCTCAGAAAGAAATTTAAAAATTGTTATTGAGAATGAAATCTACCACTGTTGACCTATTAACATTCTGTTTTCTGTAGCCAGAACCTAGAGGAGTAACAGAGCAGATCAAAATTTTCTGAAGCTAACTAGCAAGTAAATGCTGCCTCTAGGCAGACAGGCCACTGGAAGAAAATTGCATGAATATCAGACAGGCCTGCTCCTGAGAGTTATTGCTCTAGTGTGGCAGTGTACTACACCGGAAAGCTTACTGAACACAAGGATTGAAGGACCTCTGATCAGGGCCCCAAATATTTCCCTGGAATGAGAAAGCTCTTAGATTAAACTGGACTTTGGCATAGCATTCATTATGGCATGGAGCCTCAGGTCAATCTTAAAGTGGCATGGAGCCTCAGGTCAATCTTAAAGTTGCAAGTAGGACCTTAAGTTTTTTGTTGTTGTTGTTCATAGCAGAACCTCTTACTTTATTGGTACCTCACATTCTAGACAACTGGCCTCTTGCCAGGTAGTAAACATCAATGATACTCTGTAACCAATGTTTCACTCTGTTAATCCCAAGTATGGACTGCTGACATTCCACGTAGGACTATCACAGCTATTATAATTAGATTGAAAGACTAATGCTTTCCCTAAATGTAAACAATATTTTCTCTAGCATGAAGCCTGATTGGAACTTCAACCCTTAATCAGTAAAGTCCTCTGTTATGGGTTTTTAACTCCCAGCCAGTCACACTATAACAGCGTAATCATGCTCATTAAAATATTCTTCAGGTATCTCCTGAAATCTATTAAAGGTAATAACATCCCTTCCTTTATTTCCCAGATCAGTCTGTAAATAAGTGTCTGGAAATAAGAGAGTACATTCATCCCTCTTGCAAACTTTAACTCCCCCAAAAGGTAGGATTGGATATCTATTATAATCCTAGGAATTATTCTATCAGTTTTTAAACTTTGTGGATTTAATTGCTGTTTTAATTTTATATCTTCTCACTTACAGTTGATCTACCTTTATATGGTCCTGTGACAATCTAACTCAATCTTTATGAATTTCCTTGATTGTTTTCCAAGGCCTGAAGTTGGCAATAGTGGCAACACCCAATAGTTCACAGGTCATTTCAGGTGAGAGTAGTGATATCAACTTTAACAATCAATTTCTAAAGGATCATAGATTCATTTTTTGAGAAAAATTGTTAGGTAGTTAGTCAGACAGGAGCAGACTTAAAGGTCCCTGGTAACAATTATCAAGAAGAGAAAGAATCACAATTGCCCCTGTGGTGGTTTGAATAAGAATGACATTTGAATGCTTAGTCATTAGGGAGTGGCACTACATGAAAGAGATTAGTAGGTGTGGCTTTGTTGGAGTAAGTGTGGCTTTGTTGGAAGAAGTATGTCACTAGGGGTGGGCTTTGGGGTTTCAAAAGATTATGCCAAACCTAGAATCTCTTTCTCTTCCTGTTCTCTTCAGATTCAGATGTAGAACTCTCAGCTACTTTTCCAACACCATTTTTGCCTGCATGCCACCATGCTCCCCACCATGAGGATAATGGACTAAGCCTCTGAAACTATAAGCAAGCCTCAATTAAATGTTTTCCTTTATAAAAGTTAATGTGATCATGGTGTCTCTTCACAGCAATAGAGAATTAAATAAGAGACCTCCTTAGAATAAGACATTCCTTTAGAATTTGAAAACGTCACACTTGTCCCCCTACTTAAGGATGTAAAATATCAAATAAAAGAAGATGAAGGTAGCAGGGGTTTATTGAGGCTAGTTAGAGGATGTCTATTTCTTCCTGGTGTTGTTTTGTTTTGTTTTGTTTCGAATTGCTTGTGAGACAGAGTCCCACTATGTAGCTATGCAGCTATGGCTGGAATGAAACTTACTATGTAGACAAGACTGATTACCAACTCACAGAGATGTACCTGCCTATGCCTCCCCAGTGCTGGGATTTAAGGCATGTGCCACCATAAACATCTTTTCTTAATTGTTTTAATCTACTTAGTTATTTTGGATCAAAAGAGTAGGATCTGAGTTATATCCTTAGCCCTGAATGAAGACGACATCTACATTGCCCAAAAGATTTAAATATTAGAAAGACATTTTGTTACCCACTCTGGTAAGAGTTGGTCCAAGTGGGCTGACAATCAGCTGGACAGGACACCAGCCCTCAAGAGAGTCATCTGTTTCAGAAACTTGGAGAAACATAATACATTTGAAAACATTGAAAAGACGGGAGAGATAATTATCTTCTTAATATGATATATAATTTATATTTGAGAAGCCACTCTTCCAATTTGGTTATTTACAAAGCCTCACTGATAAGCCTGCCTTCTTTCCGAAATTTATCCTCTTCCTTTTTCTGTCTACCATTTTTAGATTACATCCAGAATCCTAAACTTGTTTGCCCTGATGTTTTGCATATTCTTACTACTTCTCTAAACACCTTAACCTACACTATGCAGTTGCTCAAAGACTTACAGTGCTGAGCTTGCCTGCTTCCTTGAATTCTAACTCAAAAAATATAGCTTTTATCCATTTCTTTCCTTGTAGCAACTGCCAAGATCTCTAGCTTTCCTGTCCTGTTATTTTTCTCTCTTTCAAACTCTAATAAAATCCCCAGGTTGCCTTTTGAGTCCATTTTCAAATTCTTTTGTCCATTAGATGAAGAAACTGCAAAAAGAATCCCATGTTCCCTGGAAACCATGTGGGCATTTTACATTTTATTTTTTTGATTTATAAGAATTTTAGTATGTAATAGCAGGACCTAATTATAGTTTGTAAATTATATAAACCTTTGTATCTTCATAGTCTTTAAGAGCATATCAACTTCATAGAAGGTATAGTTATCCATAGTCATATAGTATTAAACCTTGTCTACCTACTTCTTTTTTTTGTGGGAGAGTATTTCAAAACAGGGTTTCTCTGTGTTGCTCTGGTTGTCCTAAAACTTGCTCTGTAGATCAGGCTGGCCTTGAACTCACAGAGATCCTCCTGCCTCTGCCTCCCAAGTGTTGAGGTTAAAGGCGTGCGCCACCACTGCCTGGCCTGTCTACCTACTTCTTTCTCTCTTTCATCCTATTCTTTTTTATCTCCTCTCTTAAGGAACCTGTATGATATCATTATCTATCTAACCTCAAAACCCTGAGATCAGTGATTATTCTTTAAAGCTATAAATTAGACATACCTGATCTTGAATGTGCAAAGTTAAGTTTAGTAGAAATCCTCTCATTTCTCTTTGTCTTTTTTCATGTTATTCCCTTTAGGCTATAATTTCTATTTGTAACCTGGTTGTCAACTATTATATTTTCTGTGTAGAAACTAGTCAAGTGCTGATGGTTTTTAAAATTCTTCTCAAAGCTGTTCACCCAAACCTTCTATTTGCCCCCAAATACAATCAGTGCCATGTATATACTTTCATATTTAAATGAATTGGCTTTTATATTAAGCTAAGATTTGTTAATATTTAATAATAGAAAACTGTCATTGTTCTACATGGCTACCACCTAAACTCTGGAGAGTCACACTTTTATAGCACAGCAGGTTGATAATGAAAATCATTTGCAATGACTTTTTAAATGCTTCTCTAAATCAGGCTTTTTTATGAAAAAAAGCCATTTTGGTTATATAAGTGGCTCAGCTATGTGACATTATTTAGTTACAGAGGGGCTTATTTTTTAACAGTGCAGCAATTACATCCTAAAATAACTATTATTCAATCCATTTTGCCAGCTTTGGAAGACTAAGCAGATGTCAGATATTCTAAAATATCTGACTTTAGGTGAGCTTGGAATGTTACTGTGAAAGAAACATTTTCAGATCTGTTTCTAGAGAAGGATGCCAGTAAACTGTGTGCTTACATAATGATGGCAACAGCTCTCAGGGGGTCTCATTTGAAGCACAATTGTTGGGTCTTGAAATGATATCATTTTACAGCTAGAAGAGGAAAATTTAGAATGCATTTCTCTATTCCACTTTCAGTAAATGAGGAATCAAAATTATCCAAATAACTAGAAACTTTATCTGAAATTGTACATCTAATTAAATGCATACCACAGGAAGACCTCTGGACTTGAAATTTAGCATTCTGTTTCTGAGTGCTCTCCCCCTGCATCTTCCCTCTCCTTCTCCTCTCTCCCTCCTTCTCCGCACCCCAAAGCATACCAACTATAATCTTCCTTCAAAGAATTCACAGGAAACAGATACAGGTAGGGTAGAGACCACCCTCATGAAAGATGAGTGTGGACAATGATTAAAGCTAACATTGCAGAGGAAAAGCCTCAAGGAGTGATCCTGGACAGTGTCCAAAGGGTATTATTGTGCTAACCTACATTTTTACATTTTTAGTTAGACATTATACTGTATCTTAAAGTCTCTAGAACATGTTGTATCCTGAGGGGGCATTTTCTTCTCCTGGTAATTGACATGTTGGGTGAACTCTTGAGAGAGGTACTTTATATGCCATCTCAACTCAGAACCAGGGATAAGGATAAAGTCCATTTACCTGACTAGGAACCAAAGACCTATAGCTTTAGTTCTTGGTTATACAAGTTACTGATTATGAAAGAAGGACTCATCTTCAGTGGCTTTCAAGCCAGCAAATACCTAACTACTTACTAATTCCAATAAAATGAGCTTACTGTATATCTCCCCAGTCCCATTCCATAGTTATTTATTTGAAAGATAAACCATCTTGACTGCATAGTTCCATAGAAACAGCACGATTGCCACATCTAGACAACCTGAATTTGAACATTGCCTAAGCCAAACTTGTTATTTATACATATTGTATCTTCTAGAATAATTACAATGATTCTTTGTCTTCTTTTGTGTTTGACTTAAACTTTTTAACCTATTTTCCACATTTAACCTTAAAAATAATCCTGTTTGTGTGCTTTGAGGATTGGAATACAATGTTTTAATTCCAATATACTAGCCCTTTCTCTAAGCATTTTCACCAGTGACCTAATCCATAGCAATAGCTTTTAACTAGTCTCTATTATCCACATCCCACTAAATACAGTGTATTTGTAACATGCAGCCAGATGAAGCTTCTATATATAAAGCTGAATTATGTCACACTTCTGATAATAACCCTTCATAACTTTACTTCAAGTCAATTCCAAAATTTTACTCTGACCTTCAAAGCCTTACCAAAATGTGGTTCATTATGTCTCCTATCTCATTTCTCATTACTCTTATCCTCATTACTTTTATGACAAGACATAAACTGAATGTAGATGTAAACTATATATTGTGAGAGGAGACCAATGCACTGCAATTGTATGTGCTAGACATTATACAACTGTAGGGAGTTAAACCAACTAAGTCAGTGTTTCTAGTGAAATCGGACAGATCTCAACCTGTGTAGTCTAAGATACCTATCAAGGGGAAGGTTAAAAAAAAGTACAAATTGATAAATATGACATTCAGTGATGAATGTTAAAGGGAAAACATGGATAGGAGGAAACACAAATTATGCAACAGAAATGTAAATAAGATGGTCCTGAAAGTTCCCCACTCAAAAAGTGATATGTAATAACTGGAGAGTGTGAGAGAATGAGCCTATTAGGGTATATCTGAGGTTAAAATAGCCTTTACATGTTCTCAAAGAGAGGAAAGAATCAGAGAGAGAGAGAGACAGAAACAGAGAGAGACAGAGAGATTATGAAGTTCTGTGACTCTAGAGAACCCTGACTAATACATGTGGATATTAGCTGTTATGTCAGTGATAACCAAGCTACAACCCGTAGACCAACAGAGAGCTTCATTATAAAGTAAGAGACTAGAAGGAGACTGATAAATCTCCCTTGGAAAGAGAAATAGAATGGATAGTTATGGATGGGTGAAAATGGAATGGGAGGGTCAAATGGAGAGGAAGAGGGAGGGAATATGGAGAGAGACAGTTAAACTTAAGGGTCATTGAGGGGAAGTATGGAAAGCTAATACAGTTGAAGCTTCCTAAAATACATACATATATGAAGGTGATCTAAATGAAATTGCCAAATAATGAGGGAAACAGAGCACCAACTGGATATCTCTTGCCACCAAATGAAGTTTCTAGTACAAAGATTGACTTATATCTAATTGAGTCTTTGGCCACAGGGGCCTCATATGAAGCACCAAACAATCCAGGTTGTTGTCAAGACTATAGGTTGCTCTCCACAAACTGATAGGAAGGCCCCATTGCTGTAGACAACACCTACAAAATTCATTGAATACAGAGAAGTCAAGCTGATGCCTACACAGAGCCTTCACCCTTGGAGCACTCATCCCTAAACAGTGATGTTTCCATCATATCTCTCTTCTCAGGGTTCAGGGAACCTCAAAGAAAAAAAAAACAGGAAAGAGTGTAAGAGCCAGAGGGGATGGGGAACACCAAGAAAACAAAGCCCTCTAAATTAACATAATAAACACACATATGAACTCACAGAGATTGAGGTAACATACACAGGACCTGCACGGGTCTGCACCAGATGATGTACAAGATCTGAAAGAAGTAGGCACATTCCTCCACCCCTAACCCAGAAGTAATTTCCATTTGATTACCACTAGCAAATATAAATTCAATTTCCTCTTAAGGAGTCTCACTGGGGAAAAAAAAGTACTTTTTAAAAAATTCTCTCATATATTACATCTGCAGTTTTCCCTCCCTCCTCCCACCCAGTCCTTCCCTCCTCTCCCCCAGATCCTCCCCCCATCCACTTCTCCCTCTTTCCCTTTAGAACCGGTCAGACCTCCCAGGGATATTAACCAAACATGGCATATCAAGTTGAAATAAGACTAGGTACTTCCCCTCCTATTAAGGCTGTACAAGGCAACCCAGTAAGAGGAAAAGGGTCCCAAGAGTAGGCGAAAAAGGCAGGAACAGTCCCTGCCACTGTTAGGAATCCCACAAGAAAACTAACCTCCACAACCATAATATATACATCAGACTCATGCAGGTTCCCTCGTTGTTGGTTCAGACTCTGTGAGTTCCTATGAACCCAGGTTAGTTGTTTCTGTGGTTTTTCTTGGGGTTTCTCTGGCTCCTACGGTCCTTCCTCCCCCTCATCTACAGAGTTCCCCAAGCTCTGCCTAATGTGGGTCTCTGCATCTGCTTCCATCAATTGCTGCATGAAGCCTCTCTGATGATGATTATGCTAGGCTCTGCTCTACAAGTATAGCAGAATATGTTGAGGAATCATTCCATTGCCTTTTTGTTGTTTTGTTTTGGTTTTGATTTTGACAAACAACTCTTAAGGGTAGGCTACATGCTCAGTAGTAGATGACCAACAAAAAGTTGAACTCAATGGCATCTTTGGACTTTTAAAAATTTTATCTTATTATTTTTGTTTTTTATTGATATATATTATTTTTTCTCTCTTTTAACCTTGCAGATCCTTTGCATATATATTATAGATTCCTGTTTAGTGACTTATGGGATTCCTGGGTGTACTAACAAGTAGGTCTCTGTTTCTTATGCCTTATCTTGGGCACTTTTCTCTTTGTTTTGTTCAAATCTGTTATTTTATCTTATTATGTTATATTACTATATTATGTTATATTATTATCCCTTAGAAGCCTTTTTATTTACTAATGAGAGACAGAAAGAGGGTGGTTCCAGATGGGAGAGGAGGTGAGGAGGAACTGGGGGGAGTAGAGGGAGGGGAAACTGTAATCAGGATACATTATGTGAGAAAAAATATATTTTAAATAAAAGAAAAAAATAAATAAATGTACTAAAAGATCTCCTGGCTGCATCATTGAATAAAAGAAAGTGTGCAAGTGTGGTGGTGGAGGCCAGTGAATAAAGTCAAAATCATGGTTTATGCAGGCTATCATAGTAGCATTCAAGTACAGTGAAATATGAATTATAAATACTATAAATTGAGTTGTTCTAGGTTTACATTTTATCATAATTTTAAGCTACACATTAAATTCAGTTGGTTATGTGTTTTATTTTTTACTGAAATATAAAAACACAAAATTGTAATTATTAATAGGAAATGATATGAGGTGTTATATATATGTAGCTATTTTATACTGTTTAAACTAGGCTAAAAATTTATTTCTTCAAACACTGATCACTTCTTTACTTTTTATTTTTATTTATTTGTTTTTGAGGCAAAGTCTCTCTATGTAGCCCTGGCTGTCTTGGAACTCACTGTGTAGGATATGTTGGCCACGAATTCACTGAGATCCATCTACCTCTGCCTCCCAAGTGTTGGGATTAAAGACATGAGCCACCACAGTCAGTTTGATCACTTTTTTGAAATAATGAAAACCCTTTTTAAAAATGCATTCACCATTATTAATGTATATACGTAAGTGTATGTGTGAGCATGGGCATGTGTTATATGCTTGTGTGTATGCCTGTGTGTGTCTTGGAGTGTGTGTGGAGTGTATGTGAAAGTCAGAGTTCATTGTCTCCTTCAATCTTTATATCAGTTCCAGATATTGAACTCATACACCAAGGCTTGCATGTGAAGTACATTTACCTGCTGAGATATATCTTTGACCTTATGAAGAAAATTGTTAAAATCCTTTCTTCTATCTTTTTGAAGTACATGTTGCATTATATTTTATTACTGAGAACTAGTACAACAGTACTTGTTACTACAAAACAGCAACTTCCTAATCACTCACTGATCAATCTTTCACCATCCTTCTCCAGGTCTCACTCCTCCAATACTATTGTTACCACTATTCTACTCTCATGTTTTTATTTTTAATTTTTAAAATTTTTTTAAAAGATTCCACATGTGATCATGCAGTGTTTGTATGCCTGATTTCTTTCACTTATTCATCATTTTCTCTCTCTCTCTCTCTCTCTCTCTCTCTCTCTCTCTCTCTCTCTCTCTCTCCTTCCTTCCTTCTTTCTTCTTCTTTTGGTTTTTCCAGGCAGGGTTTCTCTTGCCTGTCCTGGAACTCACTTTGTAACTTTGTACAGCAGATTGGCCTGGAACTCACAGAGATCCACCTGCCTCTGCCTCCCAAGTGCTGAGATTATAGGTGTCTGCCATCACTGCCAAGCTCACTTATCTTAATATGATAAACTCCAGATCTATCTATGCTGAATAAAACAATTACAGAATTTTCTCCCCCTACTTTTTGACATAATAAAATTCTGTGATGTATATCCACTCATCAACCGATGGACACTTAAATTATTTCCAATTCGTACTCATTGTGTCCAGTGCTTCAGTGAACTGGAGGTATAGGTGTTTCTTCAACATTTTAATTTCACTTCCTTCAAATGTAAACCCAGAAGTGAGATACATATTCGTGATATGTAGTCCAGTCTGGCCTATGTAGAACAGGCTCTCCTCAAACTCACAGAAATCTGCCTGCCTCTATTTTACAAGTGCCAGTATTATTATCTTTAGCCTTTTTTATATTAGCCATTTATATTGGGATGAAGTGATAGTTCATTATGTTCATTTTATTTCCTTGATATATATTAACCCAATATATTTTCTTCATTGACAGATTTTTTTTTTGGTTTGGGTTTTTTCCCAGTAATGGTAAAATCCCATTCTGATTTCTCCTATATTATGGATTTTTGCTGGCAGAAGTTCAAGTGGGACACTACTATGTTCTCTTTATTAATTATTTTATCTTAGAGGTGACAATCTTCTCTATATTTCATCTGGAAAAGCTTGATTATTAGATGTCTTGAAGTGAGTAGGATAAATTTGGCTAGTGCCCTTTGATTTTCTTGTACCTGAATATTTGTACCCTCTAGTATGGGGAAGCTTTGTCTTATCATTTCTCTGAACAACTTTCTACCCTTTTGCAATGTTCATATTCTTCTTGAAGCCAACAGTCTTAGTTAGGGTGTTCTATTGCTGTGAAGAGATAGCATGACCATGGCAACTTTTATATAGAAAACATTTAATTGTGATGGCTCACAGTTCAAAGGTTCAGTCCATTATCATCATGTCAGGGAGCATGGTGGTGTGTAGGCAGATGTGGTGCTGGAGCTGAGAGTGCTATGTCTTGCAAGCAACAGGAAGTCGACTGTCACACTGAGGGAAGCTTGAGCAAAAGAAACCTCAAAGCCCGCTCCCACAGTGACACACCTCCTCCAATAGGACGCACCTCCTAATAGTATCACTCCCTTTGGGGACCATTTTCTTTCAAACCACCACACCAATGAATATAAATGCTTGCTTTTTAAATTTTGTCTCAAATTTCACAAATACTAACTTTATATCTTTTCATTAATTTAGTTCAGAATCAATTGTTTATTTTCAAACAACATCTCGGAGGAATGGTTTTTATTGTCAACTTGACTGGATTTAAAATCACCTAGGGAACTCCACAGATGATATTTGAAATATTATTTCCAGGGAAGATTGACTACTGTGTGGAAGGGAAACCCACCCTCATAGTGAGTGATATTCGCCAATTAAAGAAGTCTGAAGAGAGAATTGAAGTGCTTCTATTGCTGCTGCTATAATCCTCATGTGATATAAGACTCTGCATCCTCTGACTTCCCAATGTGGACTCAAAACCAGTGATTTTCTATTGGCTTGCTAGGCTTTCTACACTGGGCTGGTTCTCTGCCCCTCCAGAATACAGATGGCTATTGTTAGATTATTGAACCTGCCATGTAAACCAATCTAATAAATCCTCTTTTATCACATGTATCCCAATGGTTCTGCTACTCTAGAGACCCTTGCCTAACACACATATCTTGGCACTCAGTCATTTTTCTGCTTAATCTATCTTGTGTTTGATAACTTCTTTTGAATTTTTAATTTCACTCTCTCTTCAGATCAATAATTTGTTTTGCTTCTTAAATAACTTTGATTTATTTATTAAATTTGTATAAGTATTAAAATATTTTCTCTGTGTTTCACTTAGGCTTATTGAAATTCTTTAATATACTTGATTTAAGTTCTTAGTGTGAAATTGTTCCGTAGTGCCTATCACCTGGTAAGTCTCTGGCATCTTATTTTGAATACTGAGTGAGGTTTCCTAATGTGGCAGACTTGGTACTAAATTTCAGATCTAAGGCCTAGACTTAATTCTCTCTCACTGTCCCAAATGATAGACATCTTCCTGCTGGGTTGCTTGAAATTCAAGGCGAGCCAACTGTGAAACTATTCCTATGTGTTTTCTGCAGTGACTTAAAAAAAGTCATTATTCTAGAAGCATTATCTTGGGACTTTCATGTGATTTATTTAGTGTCAATGAAGGTAGCCTGGTACATGAACAGCTAGCTCTTGAACTTAATGTCTGTAGGGAGAGATTCCTGGTGGATTCTAGCTGCCACCTCACTCTACTCCTCTGGAGCTGGCTTGATATGCTCAACTAAGTTGTAAGTGCTTTTGAACTTTTCAGCAAGTGTTCATGTTAATGCATGTATAAATACAGCATTCAGGGGCCTGAGGGAGGAGGATTACAACTGGGCTAACATATCATCATCATGTCTGGAAACACACACACACACACACAATATACATATATATGTGTGTGTATGTATAAATTGAACTTTAAATAAATGTTGTCATTTATTCTAGAACAATTTGAGGGGAGTGGTGGTTTTGAGACCACCACTGAGGGTCTCACTGTGTAACACTCCTGGCTGTCCTGGAACTCATGATGTGGACCAGGCTGACTTCAAGCATGCAGAGATCCACCTGTCTCTGTCTCCCAAATGCTGAGATTAAAGCATATGCCACTATACCTGGTTCAGAAAAATTCTGAAGAAATTGATTTTAGGAATGTCTAAGTAAGTATAACTATTGATATTCAGACTATCTGAAGTATTAACTTAATAACTCAAAACTGCATGTCATGTCTACTCTCTGTTTCTGATAAAAGAAGTGGTTTTTAGATTAACTGAGTAGATTTCTAGCTAAGAATTAAAAGAAAAATACTGTTAATCTTGTTTTTCAGCAACTTTTTTCCAACAACTTTTGACATACTTGACGAGTTTATTTCTGACTTTGATCTGTTTCTCAGAATTATATTAATACTGTTTTTGCATTGTAAAACTGAATTCTTGTACACCCATCAACAAGTTTGTGAATGATTATTATTTTCTTAGATATGTCTACATTAAATTTGTCATTTTTTGCAATATATTCTAAAGTTTAATTGATAATTTTCTGTTAGTATTTTTTTTTTCAAATTTTATCTTTTAGAGTTAATTTGATAACCAGAATTCCTTCACAAGCTGTCCATATTACTCTTTTCTAAACTTACAAGTTCTTTTAAATTTAAAGTCTGTTTAAATAAGAAATTCAATAGGTAGCCAATGTGAAGAAATGTTGCACAACCCCCCTCTCTGGGGGCTGGGCAGGGTCTTAT
The DNA here is from genome assembly GCA_001675575.1 of Neotoma lepida. Lineage (NCBI taxonomy): Eukaryota > Metazoa > Chordata > Mammalia > Rodentia > Cricetidae > Neotoma > Neotoma lepida. The sequence goes on from LZPO01107918.1 coordinate 269,833, forward strand.
TGTGTATTCCTGACTGCCCTAGAACTTATTACATAGATAAAGCTTGCTTCAAACTCACAGAGTTTTGTCTGCTTCTACCTCTTGTTCTAGGATTAAAGGCATGTACCATCCACAACACCTAGCCTAGGTGGCTTATTGTTAATCACATTCTTCTTATAAAGATTTTATATATTATTCTTCAGTAGTATCTTACTATTTCCATTAAATTTTCTTCATTATATTTTTCAAATGTAGTTTTGTATTTGTAGTTAAAATATGCCAGCCAATACATTTTCTATTTTTTTTCGATTCTTCATGAATGTAATTGTTTTAGAGAAAACGTCCTATGTGATTTTTTTGTTATAAATTTTAGTTTACTTTGTGGATGATGATATAGCTTGTGCTTAAATATTTTTTCATGGTTTTTTTTTGTTTTTTTGAGACAAGGTCTCTCTACATATGCACACATACCTTGATGATAACCAACAGCTCTATAATTGGAGTGTATTTAAATAATTTCTGAACAACCTGAAAGGAACATATAGTTTCTTTCCTTGGGCACAATTTATTTGAATAAGATCATTAATTATCTTACTTAAAATTTTATTTTATTTATTTATTTTATTTATTCTTGATTTCTAAAATGAAAATTATTAAGGACATCAAGTATGAATTTATCTTCAGTATTTTTAGAAAACATCTTCATGGTTTTATATTGCTTTCTTTCATCAATTATAAGAAATATTAATATATATTGTTATATGTACACATACATAATGGATGCACCATATTATTTGACAACATAAATATTTACAGTTATATCACTGACTTATTTTTAATTTAAATTCTACTTTGTCTGATCATGCCACTAATAATCTTATTGCTGTTCCCTTTTTATGTTCAGAATGACTTCTTCCCTCTTCTTTATGCCTTAGAGTGATGTGGAATGAATTTTCATCTCTTTAAGAATGGCAACAAGCTTACATTTTTTAAATTTAGTCTAATATTGGCCACCACATTTTCTATTTCTAATTTGTATTTTCCTCCATTCTTTTGACCTTATTTTTCCAGTCTCTAGTTGTTTATCATAATTTTTGTTACTATGTTTTGGATTTTTTTAAATTATAGTTTCTTGAAATTTATAGACTCTTTTTTAATGTTTCAAGTTTTTGTTGTTGTAGTTTTGTTTGCTTAAAAAACATCCTATTATATTGGCCAAGATAACTTGAAATTGAAGATCTTCCTCCCTCAGCTTCCAGAATGTTGTCACCATATCTAGCTATACTCTTCTATTTCATGAAATGAGCATGACATTATTGTAGTTACCTAACTTTTGTGGATCTATCAATCACTGCTTACATATTAGCTAGGCCAGAAATTAATTCTCCTCAAATATATTGTCACTGTTTATTTTAAAATTAAATACATTTTTTAAAAAACTAGGCAAATTACAACCCAATTCATGAATATACTTCCTAGCCAAACTTGAACCTAGTTTTGATCATATGACTAAGTTCTAAGAACGTCATGTGAGAAGCTATCATCTCAGTTACTATTCAAAGACAAAAACACTTGGCCTAGATACCCAGAGATAGGATAAGATAATTTGGAAAACTGATGTAAAATTTTCAGAAGGTAATTACTCTACATGAACAAATCCTACAAGCTGTCAGTCAAATGTAGTTATATAAGTTAAAATGATAAATATACAAGAATATGAAAATAATGATTATTAGTTTGAACAATGTGCGGTTGTTAACCCTGAGTTTTGACCTGGGAAATTGGTAATCTCACAAGTTCCACCTAACAACAAGCCAGAATTTAAAATAAGTGACATATGAAAACATACCATTTTCCATCAAGTATGAAGTCTTGAAGACTGGAACTAGATTATTACTTCTAGAGGATATGCTATAAAGGTTGATATGTTACATATAATATAAAAATAATTATCAGAAAGCAAAAATGGAAAGAATTGACCTGTTATTATCCACATCTGTCCTGAAATCGAACTCATTAAAGGCTTTTGTAATTACATATTATCACACATTACATTGTTGCTGATTTTAAGCTACCTCATCATCACTATATAATTGAAACTTTAATTCAGAATCATCAGCATCCTTCCTTTTCACATTTTAGGCTCCTCTATGCCATTAAATATTGTGATTATATATTCATTTAAAATTTTAAAGTAAATAAGAAGACTGAAGGCCGATCAATAATATGCTTCCTACCTAACATTATGATCATTTGGTGATAATCTATTTAGGATTTTTCACAGCAGGGATGTTGCAAAATTATTTGATTTACCACTATCATAGTTGTGAATGTCTTTTAATAATCTAAGGTGTTACTTAATATATAAAACAAACAATTAAGATAGAAACTCATCATCAGACTCTTGATATATTTAAAAACAGAATTATACTTCTAACAAAAAAATGAAAAGAAAATATAATAAACAAGTAAGATAATGTGGACTAACAGGGGTCAAGTAGGATAAGTGATACAACATGAAAATTAACATGTAAGAAAGAATTCTTGGATACTCAGAAAAAACCTGAAATACGTAAAATTGTTCAGGTAAAACAAAGTTATACTAAGTGAATAAAATTGTTTACAAAGGGAATATTATAGAAATAAAAGAGAGTTGTGTTATTGAAGTCATGGATTATTGAATTACAAGCAAAATTAATTTAAAATTATGTGATATTTTCTAAAGTATACAGTGGACTTTATAGAGATTCATGTACATTTTAATATGTGAAAAAATACAACTTGTATTTTCAAAACATATAGAAAATGGAAGAAAGTAATTAAAATGAAATCACAATAAGGAAACTTCAAATAGTGTTCATGGTACCTCAATATAACAAACATAGAAAATAATAAAAAAATACACATAAAATGGAACTGAGTGGATGGTTTAGTAGTTAAGAATGTTTGCTTCTTTGCAAAGAGTCATTGGTCTGGTTCAAAGCCTCTGGTTTCTGCTACACTATCAGTGCTGGGCCCTCACTGGGACTCATCTTGGGTAACCTGTTTTTGACCTGTGTTGTGGAGATCCTTCAGCTTTGGGTCTGCAGGATTGGCTCCTTCATGTGCTCTAGCAGATCATAGATGGGGCGGATGTTGGGGTGGGCCACTCCTAACCCTGGTTCTGGGCCTGGGTAATTGCAGGTTAGTCAGTCTGCCAGCTCTGCCCTGTCTTCACCACCAGGGTGAGCTCTCCAGCATTGCCCTGGCTAGTTCACTCTTGCAGCAATGAGTAAGGGGCGGGGCCAATTCTCCAACTTTCATGGTCAGTTCTCCTACGTCTACACCATCAGGGCTAACTCTACTCATGATGAGTTTTTTTTTTTCCTTTTTTTCTTAAATTTTATTTTATTTTATTTTGGGGGGAGGTTGCAAAGGCAGAGGGCAGATATGAAGGGACAGGAAATGAATGGGATTGAGATGTATGATGAGAAAGACACAAAGAATACGTAATAAAGGAAGTTAAAAAAAGTTTGCTTCTCTTCTAGAGGATTGGAGTTTTGTTATCAGCATTCATATCAGCCAGCTCATAATCTCCTGTAACTCCAGCTCCAGGGGATCCAACATCCTTTTCTGTCCTCCAAGGACACTGCAGTCAAGTGGCAAGCACACATACAAATAAAAGCAAATAAATTGTTACATATATACAAATAATATCAGTAGTTCATATTTTTAAGTAACCATCTATTGTCCCATAAATATTTCATAGTTTCTTTTGCCCCATCCCGGAACCCATACACACTGCTCTCTATTTGCTGTAAATGTCCCTTTGTTAATGTTCAGATGAAGGTGCAAAACTTACTATGAGATTTCTTTGCCCTCATCATCAAAGGACATGATTTTATTTCTTCTTCCCAAAGTCTAGTAATTACTAATGTGTGTACTTATTGAAAACTATTTTCAATTGTGCCAGTTTTACTATTTACTTATTGCCTTAATGCCTAGATTATAGGCTTTTAAGAGCAAATATTTGGACTACTAAAATCCCTATAGTAAAGAACATTTGGTATTAACTTAGCCATTAAGGAAGTTCAAATTATGTTTTGTTTGATTAATAATATTAGCTCTTGATACTCCAGTTTTAGAAATTACTTCTCTATACCATAAAGAAAATGAAATTAAATCCACTGTATATTTTCCAATTTTAAGCATGGCTAAGAAACTTGAACCACAGAAATTTACATTAATTATTGCAAATAGAAAAGCCTGCACCCAAACTAAACAAAGTAAGTACTTGTTGGTTTTAAGCAAGTTCATTATTTATATGTAAGATTATATGTATTGTAATCAAAATACATTTGAGTATTTATTTACTCTTTCATAACTATTACTGTACTCATCTTGAAAATATGAGGGAATCTTATACACATTAAGTAACTTATGCAAGGAAATAGATAATAAATGATAGAGGGCATTAAACCAATATTATCTTCTTCCCCAAAACACAGCCCCATACCAATACACTCAGAATAAAGGTAAATTTAAATATATGACATATAAATTGCTTTGTTTATAAATTTAGAAACTGAAACACAGGTTCAGCATCATGCTGAAGTCAGACAGATATTAAGTGAGGAACTAAGATGAAAATAATAAGCTGGTCTGATGGTGATATCTTTCTGTATGCTGTGAATATGCATTGCTCTTATTGGTTGATAAATAAAATGCTGGTTGGCCAGTATCCAGGCAGGAAGTATAGGTGGGATAAGCAGACAAGGAGAATTCTGGGAAGAGAGAAAGGCTGAGTCAGGAGACGCCAGCCACTGCTGAAGGAACAACATGCCAGCAGACCAGTAAAGCCACAGAACACATGGCAAAACGTAGATTAATAGAAATGGGTTAATTTAAGTGTAAGAAGTAGTCAGTAATAAGCCTGGGCTAATGGCCAAGCAGTTATAATTAATATAAGCCTCTGAGTAATTATTTTAACAGCGGCTGTGGGACTGTGGGTCCTGATGGGACCCAGACAAAACTTTCAACTACACTGGTCTAGTATCTGCAAGCCTATATTCTAGTAGGAAGAGACTAGTTCTCAAGTTAATGCACAGAGACTAAAGTTTCTATATATCTCTAAACTAATGTAATTATATTTTTATAGTTCTTCAATGTAAAACAGCAAAGCTCACTTTTCAGATATGGACAAATATACAAAATCAAGCTAGCAATATTCTTTCAAAATGGAAAAATAATCAAGGAAAGTTAAAATTATATATATATATAATTATATATAATTATATATAAATTATATATAATTATATATAATGCATATTATATATATAATTATATATAATGTATATAATATATATTATATGTATATATATTATATATATATTATATATAATTATATATATGCACTAAAATAAAACAGTGTTTCTCTGTGTGTGTGTGTGTTTGTGTGTGTGTGTGTGTGTGTGTGTGTATGTCTGCATCTGTGTATTGAAGTTAGAAAGCTATGTTTCTGAAGGGGATTGCTTTATTGTCCTGAATGCATTCCTTTGTTATTGTGCCATGGAATGAATCTTCATTTTCTTCATTAACTCCGTTTCCTATGTTAGAAACTCATTAGGTATTTATAGGTATTCATACAGGAATTCAAGTTACTTCCTACACATACCTGTTCTGATAGAGCCAAAAACCATTTGGTGACATTATCAACTCATTAAAGTGAGAGATGTAACAGAAAGAACACATGCAATGAAGAATAAATATAAAAGTGTTAACCACTTAAATGAAAAAAAAAAAGATCCATCTGGATGATTTCTCTTTGGAAAAAAAAAGTGATATATTAAATTCCCTCCACTAAACATGACATGATTAATCTCAGAATAGATAGAATAGTTGATTTAATTAAAGCCAATATTATTGAGCATCTACTCCACATAACATGTATGTTTAAGTTGAGAAAAATGTATTGGAGAATAAAAGACAGTCACTGCACGTAAAGATCCTTATCTTCTAAAAGGAATGGCATAGTAAAACTGGAATTAAGGAGAGATGTGCCAAAGAAATTCAATATGAAATCAATGATTTATAAATTATGGGTTGAAAATAAGTCCTATTTGATTCAAAAGGAGTCAAAAAGGTTTTCAGAAGAAAACTATTTATTTGGAGTTTGAAGAAACCGACCAAATATTTAGCAAATTACTTAGTACCATTATGTATTTTTATCATTTTCTTTGGTTTTTAAATGTTTGTTTTATGTGTATTGTTGTTTTTCCTGCATGTGTGTCTTTGTGCAATGTATACACAGTGCCCACATAGGCCAGAAGAGGAAATCAGGTGCCCTAGACCTGAAGTTGCAGATAGTTGTGAGCCACTATGTGGGTGTTGGGACTAGAACCAAGTTCCTTTGAAACAGCAGCCAGCACTCTTAACTGTTGAGTCATCTCTCCTACCTCATTGTGTTTTGAACTTACTTTGTTTCACATATTGAAAAAAAGTGAATTTATTACATATGATGTAAAACTTTATTATGATTACAAAGTTATGACATGAAATAGAGAAGTACAATTAATTAGTATTGAAAGTCAGGTATCAAAGATCAATGGAGGGTTATTTCAAAGTTTAATAATCTTTCTAGTTAATCAAAGCTAAAACATCTTAGTAATACTATTATTTTTCAAAGATGAAGCGATTATTTAATATTACATATAACACTCTATTTGGTTACATATAAAACAGTAAAAATTTTAACTTTCTGATAAAGAACCCTAAGACTACTTGACAGGTTTTAACTAAGTTTTGACAAGTAATGACTTAAGAGTTGAATTTCTTCTGAGTATTCTGAACATTTAGACATCTGTGTGGTCAATAATATACCCCATATCATTTATCACCATTTCTAAGGTATCTTTAAACATTTTATACCAGGGACTTATGAGAGAACTGAGGTAGTCCAGTTATCAAAAGACCACTAACAGAAAAATCAGGTAGCTTCCTGGAAACTTTATAACATTATATTCAATTAATAACTCTAGGAAAACATATCTTTAAGAGTTTCTTCTCATTTATATGTGCATG
>LZPO01107918.1:285210-296911 GCA_001675575.1 Neotoma lepida
TTCTGTGTCACATTTATAATGTGACATTTTCTGTCTTTACATTTCAAAATGAATACACACACTTGGAATGTGTACTAACTGGCAATGAATGTAAAATATCTGAAAAATCTATAGACATTCTAGTGATATCAGAGCTGTCAAATTGCTGACACTAGTTTGAATCACCAAATTGAATCTTCTAGTTTATTCTAACAATGCTCTTGAAACACCAAGGAAGTAGATTGTGGTCTGTATTGCAACTGTTATAAGGAAAATACATGTTCCTTTGTGCCCTAGGCTTGTTGCACATAACCATATAATCAAAAGACTGTGTTATAAAACGTGTATTCCTTCCACTAACATTTTAAGCCATCTGTTGGGAGAATATTATGCATAGGATGAGATTATATGTTTATGGTCACCTTTACATAATAAAAAGAAATCTGGTCATATTTAATGATATGAATAGTATCAGTTTATAATTACATGTCCTTTTCATTAGGGCTAGCAAACTACCATAGCCTTACTCAAGTGATGAATTGGTTTTCTTACTTATTCCAGCCCTGCCTTATTCCTTCATCTTCATAATCTCTAAAATATACTTTAAGTCAGAGGATCATGATGTAGGCCAGACTAGCCTTAAAGTCTTGTTCCTCCTGCATCAGCCTCTCATCCAAGTCCACTCTGGAATTACTCTGGCAACTTAAGCCGTTTTCCCCACTTTACTCCTAGCTGGTTCACATTTTGATAGATGCTTTGTCAAATGCAAGCTCATCACTTGCCCCCACCATAATACAAATTCTAGAAGTCACACATCTGATTTTCCATGGTGCTTACTTAACATTTTGCCACATTGAAAAGTCCTAGTTTTTGAAGAAATAGTTTCACTGAGACTTTTCTCAGCAGAAGCACACACTTTCCAGAAGACACTGTTTATATTTCTTAAGTTTTCCATTTTATTACATTTGTGGGGCTCCATCAATAATGTAGGTTATTCCCAGAATTTTCAGCTTTATGTAGGTGATGAAATGCTATGTAACTCTCTGAAATTTGATTTCCTATTTGCAGTATGTGAAGTGGACTCAGAGGTTCACACATGCTAGCAAAGTGAAATTTATCTTTTTAAATGGTAGTGTTAATAGAGTATAAACTTTCATGGAATTAACACTACAATTCTGACTCATGATATATGAGTACATATTTACTCATTTTAACCTCTGATCAGTACTTCGCTGAACACACACACACACATGTATATATATATATATATATATATATATATATATTATAATCTACTGACCCATCCTTTTATAAAAGCAGGTTATTCTTTCTAAATTTTTATAACAATGTTATATTAAATAACCATTCAACTATTCAAATGTTTCTTTGCTGTTCTGTTTTCTGGTTCTCTTAAGTTTATCTTGTAACATGAATAGTTAAACATTGTTTTGTTGTTGTTGTTTATAAGATAGAGCCTTACTCTGTAGCCAAAATCACTCCTGGAATTCACTGTAGAGCTCAGACTGGTCTCAAATTGGTAGCAATTTTCCAATCTCAGCCCTTTGAATTCTGGGATTACATACATGGGTCATCATACCCACTTGGATAATCTTAATTTATTATCATTATAATATTAACTATGAAAGGCTGAGCCAAGAGTCTTGTGCATGCAAGGCAAGGAATCAGCATGAATTCCTATAATCCTTTTCTTTTGCTTTTTATTTCTATTTCCGACTCGGATTGTGCTTGCACTCACTCTGCACTATACACAGACCTTGAACTTACTATCCTCCTGTCTCGGACTCGAGGTTGTTTAGATTACAAGTCTATACCATCCTGGTTGGTTTATACTTAATCTTAAAGTGTTAACATCTTTTAATTACAGAAAAACTTGTCAAATTAGCTTTCATAAGTTGCTGTGCTGCTTTACATTATCATAGCAGCATATGAGAGCTTTTGATTTCTCAATTTCTTTCTTTTTAAAATATTTAATTATTTTTATTTTTTGTGTATGGATGGTTTGCCTGCGTATATGCCTATCTGTGTACCACATGCCTGTAAGGCCAGTGGGTGCCTGAAGAAGGTGTCAGATCCCTGGGAACAAAAGTTCCATATGGTTTTTAGTCAACAAGTGAGTGTTGGAAATTGAACCTGTATCCTCTGGAAGAGCAGCCAGTGCTCTTAACAGCCAAGCTACAAAAGCAGGTCCTGATTTCTCAATTTCTTGCTAAAACTTTTCTGACATTTTTTTATATGACAATCTTTTTAGTGTTATGGGGTTTTTGTTTGTTTGTTTATGCAACTTTTAAATTATTAGTGCATTTTTTCTGAGTGTATGTATAATATTTAACGTTTAACTTCCTTTACATATTATATATCTTTGTATTTTTAATGTGCAAGTGTCCCATATATTTTAAATACTAATCATCTGTCCCTCTTTTGCATTATAAGAAATAAGTTCTATTATTTGGTTTTTGTGATGTGAGTTATTTCCTAAATATCTGAAATTGTCATTGGACATGGTGGTACATGCCTATAACCCCACATTTCTGGGAGACTGAGGCAAAAGGATTGCCATGAGTTTGATGATAACCTGGGCTACATAGTGAGTACCAGGACAGGCAAAGTAACATTACAATACAGTTTCAAAAGCAGTATCTGCAATGTTCTGAGTTACCACTACTTATTGATAAATGAAATTATCTTACTCCTGGAACTTTGGTGGTTCTACAAGGACACTGTGTATGCAACAGGAATACGTCTACATGACTATCAGCTTGAAAGAAATCCTAGCTGAGACTCCATCTCAGGCTACCTGATTCTGTGATGTTTTATGCATACAAAATTTAGTTATTGTATAAGAGACAATTATGTTTCTCTCCTGAGAGAAAAGATCCATTTTGATGTGATCTTTGCAAAGTGTGGCTTTACTATTCTCTTATTGTTGCTTTTGTTTGTTTTTGTTTGTTTGTTTTTGTTTTTGAGTATGTAGCCCTGGATGTCCTGGAACTCACTATATACAGGCTGATCTCAAACTCAGAGATATTCCTGCCTCTGCTTCCCAAGTGCTGGGATTGAAGGCATGAGCCACTACACCTTGATTATTGTTGCATTTTAATGCAAGGAATGACAAATTTGTAAGCTTCGGTACAAATCATCTCGTAAGTCTTCTTCCTAATGATATTTCTACACTTCTCATCTTTTATTGGAATATATTCAGTGTACATAGAGTTGAGTTTCATAAAGGCAATTTATTTCAAGTATATCATATGAGCCTTCCTTAGTAACTTAATCCTATTTCATGTCATCATTAACGGTGCCCAACTTTGTACTATTCACTTAGGAATAATTAATTTTTATAATAATAAAATAGCAATATTATTGAAAATATTATATCACAGAATGATTGGATTGTGTTTATGCTGGTAATAAACAGATCTACTATTTTAGAATGATTGTTTCTTTGAAAATTATGAACTCAGAATTCTCCAGAGAGAACTTACAAAATATTAAGTGGAATATCTGCTTTAATATATTACTAACTGAAAAATTCATGGGATCCAAGCTGCTGAAGGTTCATTATCTATGTTTCCTTGATAATAATAAAGAGTTTGCTTGAATTGTTTGCAGAGGCAAACAAATACAAATGGTGGATTTTTTCAACTTAACAAAATATTCTGGTTTAAAATAAACACTTTATGTTTTGTTGCACATAGCTATAATATTTCTGATTGCTTTATATTCAAAATAGAAAATATTAATTATGTGGAAATTTTCTAAAAACTGGTTTTAATGTTCATTTTAAACAGCAATGTAAATTTATAATATAATTGTAAAAGTAAAGTAAAACTCTGTAAAATATGTAAGCCATAGTTTGATTACTTGAATATTTTGGGGTATGTATATAACATTATCTCTATGTTTTGAATACACATATTCATTAGGCCACATTTACATAATAGTCTTAATTATTTTATTTTGAAATATTCTAATAGATCAAAGACTGAAGACTATGGACTAACAGAGATATGAAGCATGTCTACAAAATTTTTCAGTTGTAAGGATCAAATAGATACAGTCCAGATGAGATAAAATTAGATAACAAAGATGATTCAGTGTAGAGAGAGCTAGCTTAGAGCAAGGCAAATTGAAAAAAGAAGAGAAAGAGGAATACAAAGAAGAAGAAAGGAAAAAGAGGCAACTAAAGTTCACATTTAACAGCCAAGAACGTTTGGAAATACCATTAGAGCAATGATTTCTGGAAGAGATCACTACATCAGTAAAATTATGATGGTCTCAGAGCAGAAATGCACTGATGTGAAAAAATTAGAGTACATAAGAATAAGATTTATTGAAAATTGACTGGAAAAGTGTGATGGAATCAGACAAAAGTGAACTTTCACACATGTTCACATATGAAATACAATGTGTCATTAAAGGACTAGATACTGATAGCCTTTAAGTATCAGAGTAAACTGTGTACTGTTCTGTGATTAGGATTGGTTGGATGGTGATTATCTCAAAGTTACTTAATCAATTCAGACAGAAAATATCACAGAATAGTTTGTCCAAATTAACCATAGATAACTATTCAAATTTAAAATTAATTAAAATTAAATAAAAAATTCAACCTCTCTATTGCACCAACTAGTTTCCAAGTATTCAATATTTCTCTGACTAGTATATTGTCTAACCAAGGCATAGACTCTAACATTTCAGAATGTGTATTGGATATTGATTATTGTCTAGAGCAGGAATTCTCAACCTTCCTTATTCTCTGACCCTTTAATACAGTTCCTCATGTGGTGACCCCCAACCATAACATTATTTTTGATGGGACTTCATAGCTGTAACTTTGCTACTAATATGAATCTTAATGTAAATATTTTTGGAAATAGGGGTTGGTTTGCCAAAAAGATCTTGGCCCACAGGTTGAGAACCACTGGTCCAGAGTGCTAAATCTATTTTGTTTTAATTAGTGCCTATAGTGATAGATATTAGAGAAAAGAAAAGAGATTTGTGAACTCTCTCACATAGGTTTTGTCAAAATTCTGGGATGAAATAGGGAAGGACCTAAAGCAATTACAAAATAAAAATAGACCATCGATTGTGGCATGGATAAAAAGGCAATATTCAGTTATTAACTATATATAGGTGGTAAATAAGAAGACACTATAAAAACACACAAATGACAGATTTGGGGAATAAAAAGAAAACAAACAAACAAACAAACAAAACCACCACTAATGCGTTAAGGATGTGTGAGGAATAAAACAAAATGAAATATAGAAAGAAGCAATGGATAAATTAATAGGAAAATATGAGAAAGACACAATAAATATGAGGATAAAAATTATATAAAGGATATAATTATAACTTACACCAAGTTTCTTTATGTTAAACAAAACTAGAGTTTTGCCATAATTGTAAAATGGCTCAAGATATCATTATTTAAAAAAATAGTTGATAGTTTAATTAATCTATTTTATTATTTTTAATTACCTGAAATAAAATCTTCTGAAATTTAATAGCACATTCATATGTGTGGGTGTCCCAATTTCTATAATATTGTTTACTAATATTAACATATACAAAATTGGAAACAAATGATTATACTCAAGTCAAGACACTTTATGTAGTTTTTCTGTCTATTTGAACTGCTTTTTAAAATGTTTTTAAATGTTTACCTCTATAATTTATCTGACTCTTGTCTCATTAGGAAAAAATTCAGCAAAAATATATTTCCATCTTTCTTTAGGCAGAACTGTACAGACACTTTTCAGCTTTTGAAAGTTGTCCCATGCATTCTCAAACCTTTCTGAAATTGCATAATATATATTTTAAATGTGCTGGTCATTAGTTTGTTTAGTCCACTGTACAATAGCACAGACCTGCCTGAAAATTCCATTAAGAAACATCTCTAGAGTGCATTTGACCTTGGTACATTAGATTGAAAATATGCTGACAGGCTTGAATGGCATAGGCATAAGTGCATCAAAACAATAAGTAGGGAAAACATATATGTTATAACATTATTTATACATTCAATATTTTAAAAATATTTAGAAAAAATGTAACAAATCAAAACATTTATTATGTAGTGATTCATATTCATTACTAAGCAGAATACACTAAATTATACTTTATCTTGAGTATTACTTCACTATGACAACATATGAAAAGTATACAATTTGTATTTTATTGAAAACTTAAACTTTATATATTTTATATTTAGTGCTTCAAATGCTTAAGTTAAGGAAATACTTGTATTATTATTTAATTTATGAAAAACTAAATCATCTCAAAGTATTTTTTTGCACTGATGCATGGATACAAACATATATGCACATATAAAAATATCTAGATACACACACACACACACACACACACACACACATATATATATATATATATATATATATATATATATATATATGCCTAAATATTTCTCTTGTATCTGCTGATTCCTCATCCTCAGGTTCTACATCTCTGGATTCAATTTGTTATAGTTAAATATATTTGTAAAAAACAAACAAGCAAACAAATCATTCTGTTTATACTGGATATACATAGACTTGTACTTCTTTTCTATTTTTATTTGTTTGTCTTATGTTTTTAATGATTTTGCTTTTTATTTATATGCATGTTCATGTGTGGAAATGTATGCACACACACATGCAGGTGCTCTCAGAGGTCAGATGAGGGTGTTCAATTACCTGGAATTGGAGTTAAGGATAGTTGTGAGGGGTCATGTGGATATTGAGAACCAAACTATAGTCCTCTGCAAGAACAGGAAGCTCCCTTAACAGATAAGACACCTCTATTTGTTTTCTAGTTAGCATAAAAATGATTCCCATTGCAGTGTTTTTCATACAAACTTTGTGATTCTCCTCCCCTACTTCTCTTTCTGATTCCCCTGCCCCACTGGTTATATCTTTTTATATGCAATATTCCTTATTCCACTTTCAGATCAAATGCTTTACCATATATCACACTGTATACTCACCCTCCTTAAATCTTCTTTTCTGTGGAATATGATTTTAACTATGTAAACATGTGTTATATTTGCTTTTGCTGTGGAATATTACTTTAACTCTGTAAAGATGTGTTACATTTGTTTATGCTGCATTTGTTTAACACTGTGAGGATGTGTGTTTAATTATGTAACCATGTGTTGCATTTGTTTCACCTTGCCTACCTAAGGCACCTGATTGGTGTAATAAGGAGCTGAATGACCAATAGGTAGGCAGAGAAAGGATAGTCAGGGCTGACAGGCACAGAGAATAAATAGGAGGAGAAATCTAGGCATATAATAGAAGAGTAGAGAACAAGGAGAAAGAGGGTGACACCCCACGGGCAAGACGCAAGGCAGCTTCTTGTTTCTACAAGAAGGAGTGAAAGTAAGATATACATAAAGAAAAGTAAAAAGCCTTGAGGCAAAAGGTAGATATAGAGAAAAAGGTTAATTTAAGTTAAAAGAGGTAGCCAGAAACAAGCCTAAGCTAACTCAAGCATTCATCTCTAATAAGAAGTCTCTGTGTTGTGATTTGGGAGCTGGTTGGTGGCCCAAAAGAAAAAGCTTGTTATACCTCTTTCTAGTTCTACGACCTATATCCACACTCACACCCACATATATGCACATATATGAAACTTAAAAGCTAAGATATACATACAAGAGAGAATATGAGGTCTTTTTCTTTTTAAGTGTAGATTATGTCACATAATATTGTTTCAAGATGCATCTGCTTTCATACTTTTTTCATTATTTCATTTTTCTTTTCTTTAATTTTAATCCATTTTTAAAAGATTTTATTTTAATTTTTAAGTATGTTGTGGGGGAGTCTATATGGAGACTTGTACAGATGAGTGCAATACCCATGTTGGTCAAAAGAGGGCATTATATCCCTGGGGATGGAATTATAAGTGGTTGTGAGTAACTTCATGTGGGTGCTGAGAACCAAACTCTGATCTTTTGCAAGAACACCCTGTGCTTTTCACTGCTGAGCTGTCTCTTCAGAACCCTCTATAATTTTCAATTTGAGTTGAACCCAGGGTCTTGCTCATGTCTGGCAAACACTCACTAATAAGCTAACATGCCCAACCCCTTTTCACTTGTTTTGAGGTTCTTACTATGTAACCCAACATGGCATTAAATTTGACATATTCCAAAGCTGGCTTCCCAATTAGCTGGGCTTACAGGCTGTATTAGCTATTTCTCTGTTGCTTAGGGGTTTGAATGAAAACTGTCATCACATAGTTTTAGATATGTGAACACTTGATCCCCAGTTGGTGGTTCTGTTTGAGGAGGTTAAAGTGGTACAATCATGCTAGAAAAAGCACATCACTGGGGCCTGCTTTGAGAATTAAAAATCTTCCTGCGACTTCCAGTTTGAACTCTGCTTCATGCTTACAATTTAAGATATGAGCTCTCATCTTCCTGTTCCTGGTGCCATACATCCACCGCACCATCATGGACTCTTTTCCCTCTGAAGCCTTCTAAACCAAAACAAACTCTTTCTTCCTTAAGTTGCCCCTTGTCATGGTGCTTTATCACAGCAACAGCAAAGTAACTAGTACATTTGCTGTGAAAGAAAGAGTGTATTTTGGCTTGTGGTTCCAGAAAAAATAAGAGTCCATCATGATATGGGAAAGCATGGCATCAATCAGCAGACATGGTTTCAGGAACAGGAAGCTGAGAGCTCACATTTTCAATTGCAAACATGAAGCAGAAAAGAGCAAAGTGGAAGCATGAGGCTATAAACCCTTTCCTCAAACAAGGCTGCACCTCCCATAACCTCCTAAACAGCACCACCAACTGGGGACTAAGGGTTAAAATGCCTGAGCCTATGGGGGATATGTTTTATTCAAACCACCAGACAGCCCTACACCATCTCACCTAAATTTTATCTTGTCTTTATTCTATAAGCAACCATTTCTAATTGACTTTTACACTATGGCAAATACTAAAAGTAATTTATAAATGACTCTAAATATATAGAAGGATGTGCAAAAACAATAGTAATTTATAATAGAGACTTGAGAATCATGGGTTCTATATCTGAGGGATATCCTAAAGGAATGCTGCATGAAGTGTAAAGCAGAAAGTGGCTAACTGGTTAGCATTTGTCTGTTTCTTCCTATGATTTTCCTATTCTAAATTATTTATGACAATTATACGGAACTTTCAGAGTAAAAAATAATGTGTTTTATTGCAACTATAACAGACATTCTCTCCTACTTTTATACTCATTTCTCAGAAGGAGGATTTTGCTAACTCTTAAAGAAACAGTGTTTGTGAACTAAATTCCAAGTAGTAAGTAAATGTTCAGAAATGTCAGTGTTTTAAAGTACGGAAAGTAAAAGTTATTGTTTAATATAAATATTTAGATAAAAAGAGAAAGATGAAAGAGCCATTAGATTTTATCTCTTTCTGTCTTTAAAAATAAAACATTGAAATATAAAATCCATAATCTTTCCCCAATCACACAACTCAGACAAGCTCTACTACTGAATTCCCCTCCTACCTTACATTATTTCAAAATACTAAATAAATTTACAGATCTGGTGTCTTACAGCATTATGAATTGCATATTCAGCTTATATTGCAAACATCCATTATTATACCAAAAAGAAAAAAATCTCTAGCTCCTTTCATTATGTAAAAACTCAATTATAGGGCTTACTTCATCTAATGATGAAAGAAATGTTTTTAATTTTATTAGTGTTGATTTGGGCTTTGTTATACTTCATTCTTTATATCTGGCTTATTGGAGTTCTCTATTCATCAAATAGATCTACCATGTTTTATCTCTTAGCCATTCACATCTACTGTTTTCTCAGTCTTCTTTGACCCTAGAAACTTCCAATGCTCATAATCTTCTGCCTTTCAAGTTTTCAAACAAATGTCATTATTTTCAGTGAAGATTTACCTGGGAAACTTATTTTAAATTACAACCACACAATCAACTACTCTCTAGCCCCACTATTCCTATCCTTTTTCTGCTTTGATTGAATCTGTTTTATAGGCATTGAACACAATAATTTCTTCTATTTCTTGGGTATTTCTTATCTTAGTAGTGTGCAAGTCACATTTGAAAGCAGAGACATTTTCCCTAGTGTTTTCAAATACTGTATATAAAGCAGTATGTGACAATAGAAGTTTAGTATTTTGCTAAATGGTTCATGTATGGTCTACAATAAAAGGATCATAATGTGTTTAGCTCCTTAAAATCATTGAGTTAATCAGTGAAAGTAAATAATGGAACTTCTTATGCATGTTATATGTCTAATAATTAGAAATCTAATGAAGAAATAAAGGATAATTACAGGTTCCACCCCACCAAAAAAAAGATGAAATTCTGTAGAAACCTAAATTTTGATGGATTAGTGAAGAGGTGTGTCCTTTTAGATTAGCTTTCTAGCAATATTTTAAATTCTTGTACTTTATTCTCACTGATGTGAATCCATGACAGACCCTAGTAAAAAAAGATTCTTCTCATTTGGCAGGACCTTGAGGAATACATGTCACTTTTTGTATTGGTTCCTCAAGGGATTCATGGGCTATTTTGGTAGTACCACTTAAGTTTAACCTTTCGCTTTTATTCCCCAAAATATTCATAGCTTTTCCTTGGAATCCATGTTTACCATGGTCCTAGATCTTATCGTACTCTAGGAAGACTTATCTTTCCTCTAGTCTACAAAGACTGTGAATGGTAAGTGGATCCCCACCCTGACTCTTTGGGTGTCCCAGCATTCCATTATTGTTTCCTTTACTATGTTCTTATATATGCTGCTCATTTAAATCTAGTTAAATCCTTAAAAAGCTTTCTACTCTATGAAGGGATTCTAAACAATATCTATATGATCAGAAACTAAAATTATTCTTCAGTTTGTAAGAAAAGTACAAAAGTCTACTGAAATACAAGTAATTGTTAAATAAAAAATCATATTCTGTTAAATTCAAGTAGAACATACTCAGAATACAGTTTGCAGTTAAGACGTACCCTGTGTTTGACAGTTTGAATGTAATTGGCCTCCATGAGCTCATAGGGAGTGGCACTATTAGAAGGTGAGGCTTTGTTGGAGTAGGTGTGTCCTTATTGGAGGAAGTGTGTCACTGTAGGAGTGGGCTTTGAGATGTCTTTTACTCAAGCATCTCTCAGTGTGACACTCAGTTTACTTCCTGTTGCCTGAGGATCAAGATGTAGTACTCTCAGCTCCTTCTCCATAACCATGTCTTTTTGCACACTGTCATGTCCCACCATGATGATAATGGACTAAGCCTCTGAAGTGTAAGCCAACCCATTAAATGCTTTCCTTTATAGGAGTTGCTATGGTCATGGTATCTCTTCATAGCAATAGAAACCCTAACTAAGACACTCTGTGAAAAATAATCAGTTTACCAATAGCTGAGGAGCCCCCATGAGCCGTCATCCAGAGACAGATGGAAGCAGATGCAGAGATCCATAGCCGGGTGCCAGGCTGAGCGCTAGGAGTCCAATTGTTGTGAGAGAGGAAAGATTCTATGAGCAAGGGACATCGAGATCATGATGGGAAAATGTACTGAGAGGGCCAGCCAAACTAGTGGAAAATGCATGCATGAACTGTGGACCAAGAGCAGTGGAGCCCTCATGGTGCTGGACTGGGCCCTCTGGATACTCAAGATAGTGGTTTTGCTTAAACTGTTTAGGGGGCCCCCAGGCAATGGAATCAGGATTCATCC
>LZPO01107918.1:323724-344305 GCA_001675575.1 Neotoma lepida
TCTGCTGTTTAGAATCAAAGAACTTTGTTACTGTTTTTATTAGTGAATAGAATCTCCTTTTTTGATTTTATGAGTTGTACTAGAAATCACCACTCTGGATTATGGTCTTAAGAACTGGTGACACAAATAAATAACTGAGGTAAGATAGGAATATTCACCACATAATCAAAATAACATAAGAATTACATTTTTGTGGACTAGTTTTCCCTTGAACTCCCCTTAATGTTATCTGAAGTTCAGATCAATAACCTATTTATTGTGATATTCCTGACCCCATGTTCTTACTTCAACATGTTATCATAATCTGAAACAATAGAATTAAAATTTCAACAAATCAAAATAGCAACAAAAAGCCACCTGCCGAGGAAAAAGCAAACATGGTATATTCAGGATAGATGAAAGAATATGAACATATTTAGGATTAGAAAATTTCTATTAATTTTGTTCATTGAAAATTTCATTTCATAAATGGTAACACTTGCCCCACCATCTTATTTCCTTCCTATTCCTGTTAACACCCCTGATTCCTCCATACAAGTCCCTTTCCCAAATTTATGCCTCTTTGTGCTGTGACCTACTAAACTTAATCAATGCCATATGAATGACCATGGATGTAGAACTATCCAATGATGTCTTATAGGCTTACTAACTAGTATGTATGTGTCTGATGACAATGACTACACCTGCCACAGTGTGCATCTATAGCTAACGGCTAAGCAGATAGAGATAAGAGACTTATGTACTACTCTTCAATTCATGTCTGACTGTTAACAAATATGTGCAGATCCAGTATAGGTAACTGCAGCTACTGTGAGTTTATGACTAGAGTGAGTGTACCATTACCAAAAAATACGGAGTTCTTTTCTCCATCATAGGAACCTAACATTCTTTACATCCTCTCTTCCATGTTGTTCCTTGAGGCATAATGGGATACTATAAATATATTATTTAGAACTGGGCACACAACCATTATTTATTCTCAACATTTTGGGAGTCATGAATCTCTGCATTCACTGCAAAGAGAATCTTCTCCGATCAATGATGAGAATTGAAATCATTCCAACTTAAACACAGAAATCTAAAACATCAAATCTAATCGCTTTATATAAAAGAAAATGAGGCATTTGTAATCCTGAGCCTGGGTTACCTCAGTATCATATTTTCCAATTCTGTCCGTTTTTCTACAAATTTCATTTTATTGATAAGTAGCAAGTATATGAAGTGTTAAGATTCAAAACATTTGAGTTTAATACATTATGGAATCTGATATCAATCAATCCATTAGATAGTCTTTTAAACAAACTTGGTTGGGCTGGAGAGGTAGCTCAGTGATTACAATTACTTGCTGCTCTTTGAGAGAACAGGGATTATATTCCTAGTACCCACATGATTGGTAACAATCATTTGTAGCTTCAGTTCCAGGGGATCTTTCACCCTCTTCTGGCATCCTTGGGTACTTTCTGAACATGGTGCACAGACATACACAAAGAAAAACTACCCATGCACATAAAATAAAAAAAATAAATCTTACAAAAAAAATCTAAAACAACCTTGTTGAGGAGGCTCCAGCAGAAAACCTTATCAATTGACAGCATCTGGAGGATAATAAGCTAAATAAAGCCTAAGGTGCAAATTTCTAATGTGTTGAGAATAATTGTGGTCAGGAAAAACTAGAGATGCCCAATGTCTTCCATCTTTAAGTGAGCTGACTGAAGATCAATGTGATAGAATTGGATTTCCCAAATGAGTATTGTAATTCACTGATTGATTAAATTGTCAATAAAGCCCACTTTGTCAAATCAGCAAGTTCCCTAATAACCAAAAAACAAATATAAAACTGTAACAAAAATGGTTACAGGGTCACTGTTAAAATCTAACACTACTTTCTGAAAAGAAATATTTTTGTGAATTACATATTATTCACCATGATCACTACCAGTGTTTTTAATACTTAAAACTTTTAAAATTTCTGTTTTCTACTTTTTTGATTTCTGAACCATTGAATGATCAAAATATAGCATATTTAATGAAATTATTTTTTCTAATAAATTTTTCAAAATTTCATATGCATAATTAACATATTGGCTTCCAGATATTAATCATAAAATTCAGTAAGAGTCATTGTTACCTAGTAAACCCCTGGCTCTTTCTAAAAACTCTAAAATATTTCTACAAACTGCTGTCTTACTAATGTGTTTCCATCAATTTTATCTAAAAATAAAATTCTACATTTCCTTAGTGACACATTTTTGCAACTTAATATGGATCTTTTGCATGTTTCATCTATGTAATCATTTCATTAATTTAATGACTATGTTAATGTAGCTTAGTACATATGCATTTAAATCAAGCTTCATTTGAAATTTTACTTCAATTTGGATGATTTCCTTTGAAATATAATTGTTTGAATTGATTTAAATTCAGAAAGTCAGAGCAAAATGGTGGCTTAGTAATGTCCTCGGCAGATCTCTTCTCACAGACAAGGTGAGTATCTATCCATTCACCAAACTACTTTACAGAAGCTAAGGAAGCCGGATGAAAGACCAGTGCTTGGATATAGTGAAACAAAATAAAAGATAGGTTGAAAAATGTAAAATGGAAAAAGTTACTCTTATCATGTAGCCATCACTTGGCAGAAACCAAAAGCTTTGATACATAGACCACAATTTGTCATTTGGAAAACAGGAGACCTAGAAACAGGTGAAACAGTTTATAGTTTTGTTCTACATGGTTGCCAACATTGGAATGGACCTGAGTGCAATCCCTTCCCCAGACTGCGTAAGTTCTACTGGCTAGGCCGTAAGACCCAGATATAATTAAGCCTAGGACTTTCTTTGTGCTTTATCATTTTGATCTCCATGGGAATTGCAATTGAATAGAAAGGTCAAAGATGCAAAAGTCCTATTCTATATGACTGAGGTTAGAATTTTGCATGTGCTGAGCATGTATTGTTGCTGGAAGGTTTTGAGACTTTTTAAAATACATATGTACCTTTATATATATATATATAAACATGCACACACAAATACATATGTTTTAAACCAAGGATGGTTTAGATAATATCTGGGGATAAGTAGTGCTAACGCTAATTGCTAATTTAGTAGTGTCTACAGATGTGGTTATGTGCTCCCTCAACAGAGAAGACCTGGTACAAAATACCATGAGAACTGCCCTTGAGACAGCCTAATTTAATTGTGTTAACAGAACAACGTGGGTATCTTCATTGTCCATGTATGTAATCTCACTGGAGCAAAGATGTCCATTAATGCCAAAGAGAGGTGTTGTTTACCTTTGGGAGTTCTTAATAAAAAGTGGAAACTCTGCCTGCATTAAATAGAATTATGTTTCATTATGAATGTCTTAAAATATTTCTTCATCTCAAAGACACTTCCATTCTTCAGTTAAGTTTTCATGGCTGCATCTTGCCAGTATGATTGCAGTTCACTTTACTCTGTCTATTTTAAAACAATTAAACATTATTTTTAATAATTTGATAATAAAATTTCCACATTTCTTGAGTTCAGGAACAAGTCTGTAGTATCTGTATGCACAAAATGCAGAATGAGCCCTGAAAGTGAGTTATTTTGTCATTTTTATTTACCAATATGACTTACTGAGATTTTACTTGTAAACACATTAAATAAGGGAAACATCCCAAAGTCCCCTGTGGTGGTTTGAATAGGTATGGCCCCCATAGATTCATGTGTTTGAATGCTTGGCCATAGGGAGTGGTACTATTAGGAGGTGTTGCCTTGTTGGAGGAACTATGTCACTATGGGAGTTGGCTTTGAGATCTCACATATGCTCAAGCCGTGCCCAGTGGGAGAGACTCCTTCTGCTGCCTGTGGATCAAGATGTAGAACTCTCAGCTCCTTCTCCATCACCATGTCTACCTGCACACCACCATGTCCTGCCATGATGATAATGGACTAACCCTCTGAAACTGTAAGCCACCCAATAAATATTTTTCTTTATAAGAGTTGGCGTGGTCATGGTGTCTCTTCACAGCAATAGAAATCGTAACTAAGATACCTTCACTACCTATTAAATCAGATCTTTAAGAGTCTATGTGTTTGGGATTCACAGAGAACAGACTGTTTGGAGAACTTTCAGGAGCTGAAAGTTTTAATGGCTATCGCTGTAATGCTACAGGAAAAGGATAAGTGGGAATGCATCTGTGTTCCCCAGACATCCTCCCTTTGTACGTTCTCCCTTTATTGATTCTTCTTTGTTTCTATTTCCTGTAATAAACTGTGATTTTGAGAATAATATATTCCCCAATGTGGTTAAATACTTGTAAGAAGATATCTATCCTGAGAGTGGTCTTGAAGATCCCCAGCATATTGAGAAACAAGCAATGTCTGAATATGGAATGCTTTCCTAATTCAAATAACCCAGCATTGCTTAAAATCCCCAAAAGATCACCTGAAATCTATGACAAACTCTATGAACATATTAACTCCAGACTTCAACATATCATAGTATTTTAGAAGAATAACATTGTAATTTCTACAGATCAGGAGGATAGCAGCAGAGAATCAGTAGTCTGGAATATGACAAGACTAAAAATTTAGAAAAGATTTTTCCACTAATAGAGTTTATACATCAAAGAAGCCAATGTCAATCAATCTCTTGAGTAGCTGAACATGGCGTTTTTTTTCATATGCTTGGTTTATGCAGCCCCAGTGGAGATGAGGATGGAATTAACTTCACTTAAAGCTCCTAAAAGGAGATCTCATGAAGTCTAACTCCCTATTGGAATAATGAATTACAGTTTTTCTACACACTGTCACATCTAACTACTGTCACTTTTATGATATCCTTTACTTTGCTGCCTTGTCACTCAAGGATCCTTGCCTGATTTACCCAATTCATGGGCTCCAGGGAAGTCAGGATCATTTCATTGTATCATATAATAAAAATCCAAATGCTTTTGCAGAAGTAAACAAACATTTGATCCTTTCTGCATCAACAAATCCTTGTTTGTTGTGTGTGGCTAAGAGAAAATTCAGTAAGCATTCTTCAGAGCATGTGAATGAAATGTCCCATATATTCTAAGGATACAGTCTTGATTCTGATCCCATATACATTAATTACTGCTTGTGCTACTTTGGGTGTGTTTCTTACCTTCACTATGTCTGTTTTCCTATCTATACTGTGAAATAATATTTATTCTTGTGGTATTTTAATTCTAGTTAAGTACTTAGTGCCAGACAAAAAATAATCATTCAATAAATGTTGATTATTTTTATTATCTGCAAATACTCATCTTAATCTTAGTAGCACACTGAATTATTTTGCACCTTCATATTAACTGTGTCCTTCCTAAGCCTCATTTTCAATGTAAACTTTCCTTACTAGGACAATAAATGATTACATGATGCAATTCCAAGACATCATTTTCTCCTCTTCATATCACAGTCTGTGTATGTAGGTATGTGTTATGTGTGAGTAATATAGAAGTACATGTCTGTGCAGGTGATTGTGCCTGTATCTACATGCAGTGAGAAGTCAGGGAAAGATGTCTGGCACCCCCTGTACCTCTTCTTCACTGTGTTCCTTTTGAGCCAGGGTTTCTCCATGAGTCAAGAGCTCATATTTGGGCAGGGGGTAGATTTGTGGCTAGCAAGCTCCAGCAAACCTCCTTTTCTCCACCCCATTCAATGCTGGAGTAACAGGCATGTTCAGGAGCATGGCAGGGTTGTTGTGTGGGTTCTGAGACCTCAACTCTGGTCCTCATGCTTGCATAGGCAATTACTCTAAACTGCTGAATTCTCGTGCTTGTACAGCAAGCACTCTTAACTGCTGAGCCACCTCTCCCTCCTCCCTTCAGTCATTTGAAAACAATTCTGATTTATTCCTATGCTTTCAATTGGCAGTTAAAACACCGTTAGCTCCCAAAATGCATCCCTTTGTGTCATAGACTTTTCTTATAAACACAACATTTTGACACTGAGTGATATTGCTGCCATTTTCATTTATTAGGAAAGGAGGTATTTCAAAATCATATGTAAAGGACTAATTTGAGATATTATTTAGCACAAATCTGTATTTTCTTGTACTCTCTATCATTTCTGTGATTTGCAGTCAGGAAGTCACTCTATCTTGCAAGCCAAAATCTAGGGGTCATCTTTAACATTTCTCTTTCACCTATTATATCCAGCACATTATCATATATTGTGTGATTTCCATATATTTTTATGTATTAATATCTGAACCAAGGAAACAATAATGATGAAGTATTGAATACACACCTTCACAGAGGCATAATGGTTAAATATTAAACTTTAGAAAGCTGATGGCATCTGGAGAATTGCTTTGTAAAATACTTATGCTACAGGCTTTCATGCAGAATTTATGTTAATTTCTGAACAAAATTTATAATTAATTGTTATAGGAACTAGGATTTTAATAAAAAATACTTTACTATTGCAATACAATGAGATCCCATTCACTAAGAACTGGTATGGTTTACACACTTAAAGCACTACCAGCGGTCATGACTATATTTTGCTACTTTGTTAGCAACTTCTTGCAATGTGTGAGTTCTCAAGTTAATTATTGAGTTGGCTTCATTTACATTTTTAGTGTTTGTCAACAATGAATGAATATAAATTATGTGTTTCAATGATCCAATGAATAATGCTACTAATACAAAAAATTGAATTCATTTGGCAAGTATGTGATCTACTTAAAAGTTAAACAACATTAATAATCTCAATGAAATGACCAAATTAGATAAATATGATTAAATTCCTTAATCTTAGGTAGCAAGGATTTCTTGAAAACATACAGATTCATAGTTGTATTGAAGAGAAATAAATGAAGAACTTTAGCTCAAATTTATGTTCAAATTCTATGTGCTTTCATCTTTATTGAATTTTATACTGGAGCTGTTTAAAATATTTCACATTTCTGTTGTCATTTTAATAATCTTGAAGGCAATAATTGCATATCTTAGTACCTTCTTTTCAGAGGGTGTTAAAAATATTCATGCTATTGTTTAATAAAATAAAGGCAAGGAAATAGTAACTTTACATTAAGCGCTATAGTACAAAGGTAGAAATGTCATAGTTGATGAACCTTTCTGATCCTGGGTTAAGAAAACATTAGTAGACTTTTCTGAACCTGTTGATTTCAAACAAGAAATCTTAGATTCTCAATTAAACTTTGACTACCCAGCTAAACACTGACAGGAGCCTTGCTGAGGCTAGCAGTACTAACTGAACTGTGGATTATTAATAAACAAAACAAAACAAAATGAGAAGAGGACATGAAGTTGGGAGGAAAATGGGGTAGGACATTCGGGGGAATTGGAGGTGGGAAGTGGTGGATAGATGTGATCAATATACATTATATAATTTTATGAAACTTTTAAGGAATAAAAAATATTATTTAAAAAAGATAATCTGTTTTGGAAACTTTCTGAAGCACAACACTTCTACCAGTGACTTTAAACGCATGCTTCATTATGAATCTGAATCACAAAGGTTAAACAAACACACACACACACACACACACACAAACCTAATAGGCAAAATTCAAGATATTCTGCCATTTGGCATCCAATTGTCTGTACAGAATTATCTCCACTGTTTTATTTTGGCTGGAACAGAATAACTGAGGAAATTAAATTACTTGGTTCCCCTGAATATGTACTGTCTTCACACCTCAGTGGCTTTTCACTCTTCAAATGATACCATTTCACCAATCCCAAAAGAAAACCATCTGTCAAGGTGTAGTTAAGAAACCACAAGTTCATACCAGAATGATGTGTATATCATTAATTTTTCCCTACTCTTGATGCCAAATTTGTTCTACAAATATCTTTTGACATATGTACTAGTTTATCATAATACAAATACTTTCTAACTAAAATGATTCTCAAGTGCACGGGGAAGAATATGTAAGTTTAACAAAAATTTGCAAATTGATTGCTAGGAACCTTGTTTAACAGTTGATAAAATTATTCTCTAATACAAATGAAAGATGGTAATATATAATATAGTAAGTTAAGAAAATGGAAGAATAAACCAAGAAATAAATTCTCTTGATCACATATGCATATTTAAAGCATATGTAGACATTTAGTTCAATATGTTTTAATATTTATAAAATAGAATGGAATAAATAGTTTCTTACAGGAAAACATATATAATATTAACATTAAATGCAAAATAAGTATTTTAAATGATTTAAAATCCTAATATAAAACATAATCATGAATAATTATTTGCCTTAATTTTAGTTTTTTCAATCAAATAAACTAAAACAAAAAATCTGAAAATATCAAAATAAATTCTATACCTTAGTAAACTTTGGCTCTTAGGCAAATGTATCATATGGTGGTTTGAATAAGAGTAGCCTCCAAAGATTTGTATATATGAATACTTAGTAACCAGGGAGTAGAATTGTTTGGAAAGAGAGAAAGAATAGAAGAGTGGCCTTGTTGGAGGAGGGTTGCTGAAGTTTTGAAAGCCCACACCAGACCCAGGCTTTCTCTCTCTCTCTCTCTCTCTCTCTCTCTCTCTCTCTCTCTCTCTCTCTCTGCCTACATCTCAGGATGTAGTTTTCATTTACTGCTCTAGCACCATGCCTGGCTGCTTCCTGCCATGATGACTATGGACTAACACTCTGAAACTTTAAGCAAGCCCCCCAGTTATGCTTTCTTTTATGAGTTTCCTTGGTCATAGTGTCTCTTCACAGTAATAGAACACTGAACAAGACACGCTGTATAAATTACAAATAAAGAAACTTAATCTATGGAGCAAAAAATAAAATCATAATTCAATCTATAGAGAAAGAACCTTTCAAAACATATACTTAAGATTAAAACACATTTCCATTTAATTAACAAATTCAATCCAGAGAATGTGAGGGATTTTCATATGATGGTAAAAATAATGCTTATGTATGAATTAAAACTAAAGACTCATTGTTAGAAATAGTGAAAATCAAGGAAAAGCTAAAGGATGCTAAACATGTCCCAGGAAGGAGATGGTGATCATTCAGTGTTGGATAATTAGTTACAATAATCTCTCTTTTGAAGTATTGTGTGTATTTTTTATATTTCTTAGGTTGATGAGAAACTAATTACACTCATTTCGACAATAAAGTTAGCTGAGATTTTAGAAATTTAATTATTCACTCAAGAACTCATTAAGCTTCAATCCAAGCAAAGTTTTGGTCCTTTAAACTGTGATTCCATTAGTCCTTGCCCAACACATCTGCAAAAATACAAAACAAGTTTATAAAATAAAACAGAAACTTATAAATACAAATTTTGAATGTTGTACAAATATTCATAATTGGTCTTCTAATTTATCCAAAACAAACAGAAAAGATTTGGTTCCCAGCAGTCATTTCTTTCAGGGAAATGAGCCAAATCAAATCAGATAAACCATATGTCACAGTGGTGCTATTATTTTCCTTTATTGATCTACGTAAGGGTGTTGTATGTCTGTGTGTTTGTTTCTCTCTGTGTATATGTCTATCCTAATTATAAATTGAGTAAGTCAGTGACTCAACAAATTTCCATTTTCTAAACACAAAAAGTGTACATTACTCAGGGAAAATTCCCATTGAATAATAGCAAAGCACACTTTGCTAAAATACTGCTTCTCATTCTACAATTTAACAAGGAGTCATATGTGAAATTCTGTGAACTAAATTGTAAAATGAAGATACAAGCTTGTAGTCACAGAACAGCAACAACCTAGGATCAATGCCCATGAAATAATTGTTAACTATTAGAGATAGGATAAAATGTAACATTGTTGAAGCTTATAAGAGAAATACTAACTTGTGTATATGCATACAATATGTTTGGTGGAACATACATGTGAATATAGATTCCCATAGAGGCCAGAAGGGGGCCACAGATTGCCTCAGGCTATGTTACAGGTAGTAGTGAGCCACCCTACACAGGTGTTAGGAACATTGTCAATAGTCTCCATTATAATCTGTATAAGATATTGCCAGTGAATATGAAAGGTTATTTACTCTCTCTGTGTGTGTGTGTGTGTGTGTGTGTGTGTGTGTGTGTGTGTGTGTGTGTGTGTGTCTCTGCATGGGAAATTATTCATGTGAATATACTAGCTCACAAAGGCCACAAGATGGAGACAGATCCCCTGGGGCTGGAGTTTCACGCAGTTATGAGCCGCTGTAAATGGTACTGGAAACACTATCAGTATTCTGTCCTTTGTTTGGAAAACATTCACAGTGACTACTGAAAATGATTTACTTGTTTCTTTAATATAGACCTACTATATGTAAGCATGCTTGTGTGGGGCCATGTGGATGTGAGTGCAATTACCTCATAGGCCACAAGAGGGCAACTGATCCCTTAGAGCTGGAGTTTCTGGCACTTGTGAGCCACCCTATAAAGGTTTCGAGAACATGGTCAGTATTCTGTTATAATCTATCTGAAAAACATTCACAATGAATATGGAAAATTATTTACTGGGCATTTTAACACATATGTTATGTGCATGTACATGTCGGGGAGTATATGCATGTGAGGGTAGTGGCCCATAGAAGCCACAGGATGTTGACAGGTCACCATGGAGATGGAGTTTCAGGCACTTTTGAAACACACTGTATGTGCACTAAAAACATTATCAATATTCTGTTTTATTATTATCTGAAAACCATTCACAATAAGTATGAAAGTTTATTTACTAGTTTTTATGCATAAATGTGTCTGCATGTGTTTCTATGTGTCTATGTGCATGTGAGTGTAGGTGCCTACAGTAGCCACAAGGGGACAACAGATCACCTGGAGCTGGAGTTTCAGGCAGTTGTGTGATCTAACGTATATGGGTGCTGGGAACATTGTTAATATTGTGTATTAGGATTTATATGAAAAACATTCCCAGTGAATATGTCTATTAGTTAGTTATCTATGATAAAATACCATGACCAAGACAACTTACAAAAATGCTTTTTTTCTTTATGGTTCCAGAGAGATAGCAGTTCTTCATGGCAGGGGAGGCTGTAGGAGCCGGAAGCTAAAAGCTCACATCTTGAATTGCAAGCATGAAGCTGAGAGCACAAACTGGAAGTTGCAAGGCTCTCCTCTCTCAAAGCCCATTCCCAGTCGCATAATTCTCTAACAAGGCTGAGCCATCTAAACTTACCCAAACACCACCAACTAGGGACCAAATATTCAAATGCCTGAGACTTATGGGGGCCATTCTCATCCAAAACACTGCATTCCACTCCTGCCATCTCCATATTATCATGGCCATATCATAATGCAAAATGCATTTAGTCCAACTTCGAAAGTATCTATATAGTCTTTCACCATCCCAACACTTCAAAAGTCCAAAGTCTCTCCTGATACTCAAGACGATCTCTTAATTGTAACCCTTGTAAAATAAAAAAATACATACTTCTAATATATAATACAAAGAATATTCATTACCATTCAAAAAGGTAGATGTGGTAGCATAATAATGAAATACTGGATGAAAACAAGATCAGATCCCAGTAGGGCAAACTAAATCCTGTATCTTCATGCTCCATGTCAAAGGACTTAGACACCTCTGCCCCTCCAGCTTTCCTGTCTGCATCTCTTTCTTGGTCTGGTTCCATTCTCTATGCGCAGCTCTCCTTGGCATTTATCTCATGACTCAGGCATTTGCAACATTTTGATGTCTCCACCACAATCCATGCTTCACATCTGTAGCCTCCTACAATGGCCTCTCAGGGACTCTTGTCCTCTCAGGACATTCATGCAAGGATTCCTCTGCTGTATGTCACCTGGCTCTCTCAGACTGTGGAGGAAGAATTGATGACCTTTTACTCTTGTATCTTCCTTGCCTCTGAAGACAGAACATTGTGGATGACACTGACAAGTTCTGCTGCCAGCTTGGGATAGAGCCTCTCCCTCTTGAACCCGGGTAGCAGCAGCTTTTGTTTGCAGGTGCTTTAAAAGAGCATTAAGCTCTTTGGGTTTTTTTTTTTCCTTTCACAGCTTAGTAGCTTACTGGGTGGAGTCTAACCCTGAAGGCACCCTTCCCTTTATTACAAAACAAAGCAGGAACCCAAACCTTAATCCCATCTTTTTTCACAAAAGCCTTAGCTACAACATTAAGTGTAGAAGTGCTCTTGTTCTCTTAAAGTTACACATTTTCTATGTCTTTTTGACTTAATTTCTCTTTTTCTTTGTAGACATCTATAACAGTCATCAATAATAACTATACCACAGGTTCAATATTATGCTGCCTTGAAATTACTTCTGCCATATAATTTAATCCATTAATTTTTCTTAATTTTGAGACAGGATCTCACTTTGTAGTGCTGTGTGGGCTTGAAGTTACTTTGTAGAACTCAAGAGATTACCTGCCTCTGCCTCCTGAGTGCCAATAATAAAGAAATGCACCACTATGTCCAGCTCTGTTGCTTTTTAGTTTAATCTCAGGCAAGTTTTTAGGACAAAGGCAGAAAGCAGCCAGATTCTTTGCCAAAACGTCTCAGGCATGGACCCTACCTGCTAATATATTCCTCTCAGAAGCCTGTTGAGTTGAGCCTGAAGTTTGCATCGCTGCCTATTGTCTTTACAGCTCCTAATAGAATAGTCCCTTAAGCTCTGTCTATGGCATCAGTTACTTTTCTAGCTCAAAGTTCCAAAGGCATCCACATTCCTGCCCAAAACCACATGGTCAGGGTCCTCAAAGCAAGAGTTCATTCTCTGATACTAACTTTTATATTAGTCACTTTTTTGTTGCTATGATAAAACACTATGACAAAGGCAAGTTATAGAAGAAAGACTTTGTTTTTGCTAAAGGTTACAGAGGGTTAGAGTCCGTAATAGTGGAAATAGCAGAGCAGCAAGTAGCAGACATGCTAACAGAAGTAGAGAGTTGAGAGTTCACATTCTGAACCTCAAGCACGAAGCAGAGAACAAACTGGAAATATGCAAGGCTTTTTTCTTTCAAAGCCTGATCCCAGTGACATACTTTCTCCAGCAAGGCCACACCACCTAAACCTCTCAAACACTGCTACCAACTGGAGACTAAGTATTCAAATGCCCAAAACTTTGGTGAACATTTCTTATTCAAACCACCAAAATATGGAAAATTACTTTCTTTATTTCCCAATGTATATGCATACACATTTGTTTCTGTGGTGGGAATTTGCATGGGAGTATAGTTGCTCATAGAGGCCACAAGAGGATAACTGATCCTCTGGAGCTGTAGTTACAAGAAGTTGTGAGCAGCCCTATATGGATGCTGGGAATATTACCAATATTGTTCTATCTGTATGAAGAACATTCTCAATCAATATGTAAAGTGATTTATCCTTTTTAAATACATTTATTAGGTGTATGCATGTGTATCTATGAGAAGTAATGCTTATGTCAGTGTAGTTGCTAACAGAGGCCACAGGAAAGTGACAGATCCCCTAGAGCTGGAGTTACAGGCAGTTGTGATCCAACCTTTGTGGGTGCTGGTGATGTTGACAATATCATGTGTTAGTGTCTACATGGAAAAATATTCCCAGTGAGTATGGGAAGTAATTTACTGTTTTAAAAAAAAACATTTTCATTATGTGTATGCATATGTGTCTATATGGGGGAATGTGCTTGTGAGTACAATAACCCTCCATGACCACAGGAGGGCAACAAATTTCCCATGGAGCTGGACTTTTAGACAGTTGTGAGCTACCCTATATAGATAGTGGGAACACTATCAATATTGTGTTATTATATACATGAGAAGCATTTTTCAATTAATATAGAAAGTGATTACTTTTAAAATACCTTTATTATGTGTATTAATGTATGTCTCTGAGGGGGAAATGGGCTCATGAGTGTGGTTTCCCACAGAAGCCATAAGAGAGTGGCAGATACCCTGGAGCTGGAGTTTCAGGGTGTTGTGAGTCACTCTATATGGACTCTGGGAACATTTTCCCATAGATAATAAGATACAATATTGACAAACTTTCCCAATTAATATGGAATGTGATTTCCTCATGCAAATCAGTCCACAAAAGTTCATTGGCTGGTGACTGGTCTTAGTAAAATGAAGAAAAGGATACTCCAAAGCTCATGCTCCAAAAGGAACATACATTCAAACAATTATCCACATATAAAACAACCTTCGCAAGAGTTAAGGTGTGTGTGTGGGGGGGGGATTGAGAGATTCAACCCCCTGAAAATAGCACAGAAATAAGAAAAGATGCATCCCAAGCAAATAGGAAAGACCATTGAAAATCACTAGTATCAACTTCCCTCAACCCCAGGGAGCATACTGTGGAGAGTTTCCATATACAGCATGGACTTTGTCTCAGGCCCTGTCATTGGACAGCCCCAGTATCCTAGTTTACATTCTGTTGCTGTGATACAACACTAACTAAAAGCAACCTAGAGGAGGAAAAGATTTATTTTATCTTACAGTTTACAGTCTATCATCAAGGAAAGCCAAGGCAGAAACTTGGAAAGGGGAACTGAAACAGAGCCATAAAGGAATGCTGCTTACCAATTTGCCTCCTCTGGCTTGCTCAGCTAACTTTCCTATACAACCCTGCCTCACTTGCTTAGGGAAAAATGACACTGCCCACAGTGGGCTGAATCCTCCATAATCCTTAATTATCAATTAAGAAAATGCTCCACAGACAAGCCCAGAGGCCAGTCTGGTGGAGGGAATTCTTCAGTTGGGAGATCCCTCTTCCCAGGTGATACTAATTTGCTTCAATTTGATAGACTAACCAGTACACTCATTAAAATCCATGTGCTGATGCTGATAGTGTGTATAGAAAATATTAATCATAGCTTTCTACCCCTGGATATTTATAATCTGATGACTGCTCCCCTGTAGAGAATGCTCCTACCAAGATTAGCTAAATCTATCTGCTTATTGAGCTATATATATAATAACTCTGCCTCATTGTTTATCTGTATATAATTATCCCACCTCCTTGTCCAGCTATATGCAGTAACAACTTCTCTCTGTCCAACTGTATCTAAAAAACACACTGAGCATCTGAGGTATTGCAGTTTCTCCATCATAAAGCCCAGTTCACTCGACTGCATTTTTTCTGTGTATCTGTGTTTGTCTTCTCTTCAGTTCCACACCACCCCAGGCAGGTCCGTCCCTGGAGCCATGCTGGATGCAGCACTGGACTTCCCTCAGTTCCTGTCAGGTTTCAGTGGCCTTGTGTTATGGAATGTGCCAGCACACCATAACAGCCTCAGTCACCAAGTGTGCACTGGTAGAACTAAACTATAGGTCAGCCCCTAAAACTTAAAGTCCTTCTAATGACCAGGTGAGAGGTAGTCTTTCATGCCCTTGGCTTCTGACACACCCTAGAATCCACAGATTCAAATATCTGACAAACATTTCCCTGGGCTCTATGATGGAATTGGCATCACGCTTTTAACTCTCAAGTGAAGTACTGCCTTCAGTGGAGTACTTCCTCCAGAATAGAAGAAATTCTTTGGCACTAGTCTAGTGTCTTAGTCAGGGTTACTCTTGCTGTGATGAGACATCATGACTAAAAAGCCAGTTGGGGAGGTAAAGGTTTATTCAGCTTACACTTCCACATTACTGTTCATCACCAAAGAAAAGTCAGGTCAGGAACTCAAACAGGGCAAGAGCCTGGAGGCAGGAGCTGATGCAGAGGCCATGGAGGAGTACTGCTTATTGGCTTGCATATCATGACTTGCTCTACCTACTTTCTTATAGAACTTAAGATCAGCAGACCAGGAATGGTACCCACAATGAGTTGGGCCCTGCAGATAGAAGTTTCTGTTTTGGCAGCTGTTCCCAAATAAACACACAGTCTTAATATTAATTATAAGTACTCGACCAACAGCTCAGGCTTATTGCTAGCTAACTCTTACATTTTAATTTCTTATCTCTACTTTGCTATGGTGGCTTTGTACCTTCTCTCAGCAAGACATGCCCATCTTGCTTCTCCTACATCAGTGGACGACTACTGACTCTGCCCTTCTTCTTCCCAGCATCCTCCTAGTCTGCTCTCCTGACCAATCTCTTCCTGCCCAGCTATTGGCCAGTCAGCTTGTTTATTAAACCAATCACAGTGACATATATTCACACAATGTAAATAGTCCACAGCATTTCCCCTTTTTGTCTAAATAAAAAGTAAGATTTTAACTTTAGCATAGTAAAATTAAATACAACAAAACAGTTATCAATTAAGAATTACAGTTATGATATCCAGTCTATTTGTATTTGGCAAAATTAGAGAAAGTATTCTATTATCTATTTTATCACTGTGATTCTAAAGTTTTATACATAATTTATCTTTTATTATAACTAAGGAAAAATTTAGCTATGGCTATCTATTCTTCAATTCCATCAAAGACTCCAGAAGGGTGAAACGTTACCTAATGACAGGGACATCTGGCTGCCTGGACAGTCACCCAAAGTTCTTCTGTAATATTGGGACATCCATCTCTGGTCTATAGGCCTAATGTATCTGACAGACATTTCTGAGAAGCAGGGGATTTTAAAGGACTGTCCTACCCTGTCTTGGTAAAATTTGACAGTAGCTTTCTTTTGAATCTTGCTGGTCCAGTTTGGACAGTAACTGTCAGCAATTGAGGCAAGGGCAGTTTCTTTGCTGACATAGCTAGGTTTTGACAGAGAAAACAAACTCCATATGGAGTTTTTTCGATGCCCATCATCTTTGTTGAAGTAGATTGGGGCTGCCAGGAGCAGAAGTGTCTCACTGTCATGAAAAGACTTAGGTTATTAAACATATTAAATGCCATCTTCTGTAGGTCTTGAAGTGTTTGAAGACCATCTAGCTATCTAAATATATTTGTGTAAGACTTTGAAAACATACCTAACATGACTATAAGTCTGACTATCATAGATGACTATTAATCTGTGTTTCTTAATTATACACTATCTTCCAATGAGCTGCATAAGCACAATACCCAAAACAAGAGTAGAAACATACATCCAGTTTAACAGAAATAACTTTAAATTTGCATCAATAATCCAAAATCCATTCCAATGTAAAATATCCTGAGATTAATAGTTGTTTTTGGATTACAGTTGATTCAATAATCTACCCCTTTATCCTATCATTTCTGTATACTGTCCCCCTTTTTTATCCCTTAGAAAGAAATCTTTGAATTTAACTCCTTCACCTAGCATTTTTCCTGACTACTGACCCATAACAACTTGTAACCAACACCCCTTAAATGATAACAAACATACATAATCAATATTTTGGGAATGTTGGTGTGGTTCTCTAGACTACTTCTTGTTTGGGGGCACTGGAAAACTTTGAACCCTGATAAAATTATTAAGTCTTGGCTGTAGTATTCTGTGAGGCTGGATCATCTCAGGCAGCAGCCTGAAAGCTGTTCTCGATGCTGCATCACCTGGTGCATCCATTTTCATTAGTGTCTGGTCCCATTGTTCTGAAAATATATACTTTTAAAGGTAACATACATTATAAGTATGGAATATGTGGTGTGTAAAAGTCAGTTAAAGATGACTTTTTATGTTTAAGCACATAAAATATGTGTCATGTATCTTGTAGTTATTCTAGGTTAATTTCTTTATGTTTGTAGCCAGAGTTTTCAGTGGGTCTTCCTTGATCAGACCTGATCATCTTTAACTTTGAATGAATTCATAGCCTTATATTTTCTGTGGAAATAAAAGCAGAACCTCTTTCCAAAAGTAAAGTATCTTTGGACTTCCATTTTGAAGTCAAGACATTTTTAAAATATGTAAGTTGGTTTAATCCAGCAGCATTTATTATCAAAAGTATCTTAGCAGCTATTGCTCCTTCCTCAGCAATCAAAAAATTCAAAGACAACACAATAACATGCAATATCTAGACTGCTTGTGTATTTTCCATCTTTATGTGACTTTTTTATATTACTTTGCTCCCTTCTTAAGGACTGTATTATTTTTAAACTATTTCTTTTTTATGACTGTCTATACCTTCGCTTTTCTCTTCCAAGCCTATGTATATTTTTAAACACACTGTAACCACTTAGAGGTTTTTTTCCATCTGAATCTGTCTTTCCTGCCTATCTGTAAACTTGTCTTTCTATATCAGCAAAAACTCCAAACCCACTATGCAGTGCACAGCTGGGAAATGCCTTTCTGTACTGTGACCAGTGTGAGAGATTGCAGGAACCTATCATGCAGCTTAGCTCATGGCATGCTGTCAGTTGCCAGGAGATGTGTCTCTGAACCATGGCAGGGGTGAGAGACACAAGAATAGGAAGTCACGTCTGTCTCCATTTCTGTGCCTTTAGAACCTTTTTTTAAAAAACTTTCTCAGGCTTTATGTGGGTGTAAGTGGCCCTAGATTTTGGGCACCACTTGTAGGTGGATATTTCTCTGGCCTGTCTGCCAGCTACCAAATCACAACATGGAGACTTATTGTTAATTTAAAAAGCTTGTCTATAGATTAGGATTGTTACTAATTAGCTCTTACACTTAAATTAACTTATTTTTGTCAACCTACTTTTTGTATCATGGCTTTACTACCTTAACTCTGTACTGCCCATGCTGCTTTCTCTCCATCTGACTGATGACTTCTCCCTTCTTCTTTTCAGACTCCTGTGAAACTGAAAATCCTAGCTATTGGCTGTTCAGCTTTTTATTAAACCAATTAGAAAGACACGTCTTTACTGTGTCTTTTACAAACAGATTATTCCACAATATCCCCCCTTTTTGTTTAAATGAAAAGGAAAAGGCTTAACTTTAACACAGAATAACTATATATAATAAAAAACAATTATCAGGTAAGAATTATATTCACAATGTTCAGTCCATTTTTATTTTGCAATTTCAGAGAAATTACTCATGATTTATCCTATCTTTGTGAGTCCAAAATTCTGTAACTAATTTACCTTCTATTATACAGCCTTTTCCCATTAATCACAAATTAAGAAAATGCCTTACAGTTGGATCTTATGGAGCCATTTTCTCAACTGAATTTCTCTCCTTTCCAATAACTTTAGTTTGGGCATTCAGTTGATAAAAGATTAGCCAGCGTATCTAGGTAGTAATTTTTATTGTTTGGATAGAACTCAAAAGCATAGGTAAGAAACTAAAGTAAAAATAAACAAGATTAAATAGAACTAAAAAAAAGCTTATGAATAGCCAACTTAATACTCAACAGAGTACTGACACAGCCTGCAAAACATTAAGGACTATTTTCAAATCACATGTCTTAAAAAAGTTAATGTCTAAAATCTATAAGGACATCAAATATCTCACTAGTAAGGAAATAATAACTGATTTAAAAATAGGCAAAGTGTCTATAGTCATGTGAATGAAAAATACCCCCAGTACGTGATCCTGTTTGGAGATGTTATGGGAAGGTAAAGCAACAGATTATAAATGTCAAATACACATGATTTTTTTTAAACTAAAAATAAACTAGGTATGGTGCTACGCATTTGTAATCACAAAGAGGTAGAGGTAGCTCTATAAGAAATGTTTTAAGGCGGTCTAGTCTATAAAGTGACTTCCAGAATAACCAAATCTATATAGTGAGATCCTGTTTCAAAAAACCAAACAGTAAAGTAAATATTAAATTACTTGTTTATATGTTTCTTATGCCAATATGCATAAAATGCAATTAAAATATTACCATGTAGAATGCCATCAATAAATCTGAACTACATGTGGGAAAAGTAGGGAAATACATGCAAGGCCTATAAGTGAAAATGTAAACATTGCCAATAATAGTGAAAACAATCTAAAAATATTGAGTCACACATTTATTTTTTGTACTGGAAACAAATTTAAGAAAAAGATAACATTTTCTAAGTGAATTTATACACTAAATTAAAAATGTCAACAGGCATTTGACATTAAAACATTCAAAATTATTCTAAATTTAATAGATATGTACAAAGGACTGTCAAAGCCCAAATTAAAGAAATAATAAACACATTTGAAAGACCCTTACTAGATGTGTTCAGGAATTTCTAGATATCTTCATGACTCAAGAGTATAAGAGTATAAGGAAAAATTAAGTAGAATACAAAATCTGAAAATGTGATTAATATAACATTTTGACAAGCATGATTAAATAATCCAATGAAAAAGGTGAGTAGTTGACACAAGTACACTAACAGCTAAATGACCAATATTGACGAACAAGTCATCTTTATTCCATTAGATTATTTCAGAGTGCTTATGAAAATTTTATTGACAAATTTTTAGATACAACCATTCTTGAAATGGATTTTTGACCTCAATATAAAAATACAGAATAGGACTTACTAGAGATAGAGCTCTGTGGTATAGTGCTTGTATAGTATTTGCAAATCCTTAATCCCAAACACTAGGAAAATAAAAATGTAAAACACAGAAAAAGATTTGCTCCAGAAACAAAACAGACTAGATAATATTATATCATGTATAAATACACCCCTTCTTCCTCAAGGTAAGTAATAACAGACAAGCTACAGTGAAAGAAAACATTAATGATGTCTATCTATGAGGAAGAAATACATAAACACATATATTAACTGAAAAATAAACTTATAACCATAGTATGCAGAGAATTATTCCAATCAACACTAAAATTACGACTTAGGCAATTGTCTTCATCAAATATATCTTCCAAA
>LZPO01107918.1:350729-361022 GCA_001675575.1 Neotoma lepida
TAGCCTTGGAGCCTTTCCTGGAACTCACTTGGTAGCCCAGGCTGGCCTCAAACTCACAGAGATCCACCTGCCTCTCCTTCCCGAGTGCTGGGATTAAGGTGTGTGCCACCACTGCCCGAACAAGAATTCTTATAGAAGAAAATATATGCAGCATTTCCAGGAAGGTTTTAACTGCAGAGGAAAAGCTCAACTTAAATGTGTGTGGCACCATCACATGAGCTGGGGACATGGACTAAATAAAACGGAGAAAGTGACCTGAACACCAAACATTCTGCTTCTTGACTGCTTACATATTGAGAACAATCATCTCTTAAGCCACCACATCGTCTCTTCCATTGTGCAATGTATCCTACAATTTGAGAAAACAATAAATCTGTCATCTTTTTGTTGTTTTTATGAGGTATATTGTCACAATGGTAAGAAAAGTAACAAAAATAATATATTATATATTTGGGTTCATAAAATTTATACAGATAGGAGAAAAACTTATGGTTACCATAAAAGCACATAAAATAGTTAATTTTTAAAATCATCAAAACAATTCCATGGAAATTAATAGCTCCAAATAGAACACTGTGGTGGTATTTTATCTAGGTCCCCCAATAAAATTTATCTGGGGAACAGAAGAACAAGGTCAGCTGCTAGTCTTACAAAATTAGCACACACCCTTAATCCTATCACTTAGCAAGCAGAGTCTCTCTGGATCTCTGTGAGTTCCAGGTCACACTAGGAACAGTCAAGCATGGAGACACATGCCTTTAATGCCAGCATCAACCATAGAATTCTGGAGATCTATACAGACAGACAGGAAGTGACAGAGATGGGTGATAGAAGGAAGTGATGTAGCTAGGCTGAAAGAGCCAATGGGAGAACAGAACAGAAAGGAATATAGACATGGAGGTATAGGAAGTCAGACATGCTCTCTTTTGGTGGCAGCAGCGTTGGTGAGGTGAGGCTGGTAGCTGTTCCTAATTCCTGTGACCTCTGTCAGACTTTCACCCTTATCTCTGGCTCCGTGTTTTATTTAACAAGACCGTTTAGAAAATTCATCTTACAGAACACTATTATCTAAATTTCCTCTAAAACTGTAGACAATTTTAAATGTTAATAGGTGTGTATGTGTGTGCTTAAGTGTGGCAGTGCATGTGTGTATATGTGTGTGTATGTGTGTGTATGTGTGTGTAATAGATACAAACTTTTAAAAAAGCATGTGCAAAGATTATGATCAGGTAGTTAAAAGAAATGCAAAGATTATGATCAGGCAGTTAAAAGAAAGATAAAAACTGGACCTAGTACTTCTTGACTGTAACCACAGTACTCAGGAGTCTGAGACAGGATGTCTACATATTAAAATGTAATTTGACTATCAGTGCAGTTATAGAGTAACATCTAGTCTCAAAACACTACAGAGTAGCCCAACAACAAAAAGAAGTGAAAAATGAAAGAATAAAGTACAAATGTATTTAATGTATTAGAATTACAAATAATATTTTTGACCTTTAGTTTGTTAAACAATATAAAGTTAAATAATATTGACTCAGTAAAGATGTGTGTGGGAACAACCAATTTAAACATATTTCGAAAATGTCAAAACAAAATAATATTAGAACCTATCTTTTGAATATGCAAGCAAATTTAAACTCCAAAGACTCTTAATCCAGCAATTTTTCATTGACAAATTATCTCATACTCATATTAGATGTCTATGAAAAACATACATATATAATATTATTTCATTTATATTGATGTTATTATCAAAACTTGACCCACATGTCTAACAACTGGGGAGTGATTAGAAAGTTTTGTTTATTTATTTAATGGCTGATAGTAAACACTATGATTCAGAAAGATTCACAGACCACTATGGAATATTCTACAATAAAAATATGTATAGAAAACCTAAAAACCTTTCCTCTTAGGAAAATAACTAAGAATTCTTTCAGTGATGTGATATAGAAGTCTTAATTTTTAAAGGATAATTTCATTTGATTTTATATTAGTGCATATAATTTGATTTTGTATTAGTGCATATAATATGTTAATTTATGCTTATATATGCATGCATGTGTGTTTCCACTTCCATGTTTATCTATTAGTTGGCTTTTTAAAAAGGGATTTTATTTTTAACTTTAGTTATATGTGTGTGTCTGTTTATGTGTGGATTCTACATGTGAGTACAGTGCCCACAGCAACCAGAAGAGGACAACAGATTCTCTGGAGCTGTAGTTACACATGTTGTTAGTTACATGGGTGCTGGGAAGCAAACGTTGGTCATCTGCTGAGCCATTTCTCTAGACCTCTTATTAATTTTAAGGAATAAAGAGTACGCATAACAAATTGTTAGAAAAATATCAATTGTGTATTATGTTTAATAAAGCATTTTTCTATCTAGGGAAATGGCACAGTGGAGAAAGTGCCTTCCATACAAGCAAACATGAGGCTCTAATTTCTGATTCTCAGCAGTCACACACATGCTGTCACAAACATACATACACAGCAGTCGCAAACAATAAAACATGCCTGTATCTTAAACTCACAATGGTGGGGTCGGGAGGGGAGACAGGAGGATTCCTGGAACTCACTGTTCATGTGTCTTAGCTGAACTGATGAGGTTCAGATTCAGTGAGAAGACTCTGCATCAAAAGACAAGGTGGAAAGTGAATAAGGACAGACATGCAATATT
This sequence comes from Neotoma lepida, assembly GCA_001675575.1. Lineage (NCBI taxonomy): Eukaryota > Metazoa > Chordata > Mammalia > Rodentia > Cricetidae > Neotoma > Neotoma lepida. Next base: position 353,413 of record LZPO01107918.1, read on the forward strand.
GACATCTGGCCTCTACATTCATATGCACCTGCATATATATGTGAGCATATCCACATGAACATATTTGTGATATATATCATACATACACAATAAATATCACACATATAACATATATAATATATCATATGACATATGTATATCACATATATATCATACATACAGATATATAACATAAACACAAACAATTTGTATTATGTGGTACTGAGAACAAAATATAAATGATATATCATTTCTAGAAAGCTATTATATATAAATATACTGTTACAATGATAAAAAATTAGTTATCTGTAAAAGACATTATTTTCAAGTTTTAAATTACTTTTCCACCCATGTGTATGTCTGTGTGTATGCACACACATGAGCTGTGACATATACGCATGTGGAAGTTAGATCAGAGGACAACTTGGAGGTTTTTTTTTTTAATCAAGGAATATGGAATTGATAAAGCTGTTGTCGCAGTATGGAGGATTCCTTGAGATGAGTTCAAATGAAAGCAGCACATGAACTGGAAGGTGCTGTATACATGTTTGATATTACTGCCATAGTTGCCATAACTTGGGTTATTGGTATACAGAGTCCAGACAAGGGCACTGAATTCCTCTGGAGCTGCAGTTATAGGCAGATGAGCCCCACTCAATGTGAGTGTTGAGAAGCAAACTCATGGTCCTCTGAAAGAGCAATATGCTCTCCTAACCAATGAGCCATCTACTCATCCCCATCTTACAATATCATTATTTTTTCATCTAATACAGATTTCAGGAGATAAAAATATAGATAAAGTACAGATTAACAAATCATTTTTCTATATAGTATTCTACTTTTGCAACAGAAATCATAAAGGCATGTTTATCCCTATTTTGTGTTTCAAAGTGTGTTCACAGTGAATTGATTTTTGTTAAGCATGACTAACTCAGCATATCAAAATACTACAAATTATATTCAAGTTACTTATAAGAATAGATGAACAGAAATAATATTTAATAAATGTAAAAATTAGAAATATGAAAGACAAAGGCATTAAGTTTTGAGTCCATTTCTCAGTTGGAATGAATATGATCACATACTTGAACAAAAAATTTTATGTCTTTAGAGGAATGATTTAACAGTAAGTTTTGTTTAGAACTTAGTCATAAATATAAACTTTTTTTAATTCTAAAATTTTCAGTTCAGTCAGAAAAAAATGAAGGATTCAATGGATCGAATTATATTGTCATGATTTCTAATTTAAACATGAGCATAGTTACAAAGTTCCTCATAAACTACTATAAAATTAACTGGAGGCTTTATTTGGGCAAACACAGGCCCATAAACCATATAAATATGCAATAACTATACATTAGTAACTGCTTATTAATATATATACTTGAAATCAGCCATCACAGAAGCAGCTTTACAAAAATCTATTAATTGTGATATAAACTAAAGAGTACTACACAAGTCTCCTTAATTAATTATAGTTTATTTCATCAATAAAGCAATAGGACCACAGCAAGACAGCTCTTCTTTCCCCCAGAGAAATAAAAATCCATGATGGAAAATAAAGTTAAATTGAGGCCTTCAATTCTCTATCTACCACTTGTGAGATTTTGGGTTAATATTGTTCAGTTCAACAGTAGAAATACACACAAGCACATATCCTTATTCCCTTGTTAGTGTTATAGAGCAAGAATAAATAGTAAAAAATTTATGTAACCTAAAGCCATAAGCATATTCAATAACATATTTTTATGAATACAAAATTAGGCATAAGAATAGATTGCTATTTCTATCCATATAATCTTTCTGATTACTGTGGTTGCCTTGTATGGAATCTACTATGGCATTATTATTTTTGACTATTCCTTCTTCATTGTATTGAATCTATGTGATAAAATTTTATACAACTTTATATACTACAGATCTGAATTGATATTAAGATATTTGCTAAGTTTATGTTGTATAGACTAACAAAGTGTCACAAGGAGATGGATGTGTGCTAAACTAGATGTGGTAGTACATTCCTTTAATCCCAGTTGGGTTTTTTTTTTTAATTTGTGGGCATAAGTAATTTTTTACTATTGACTATGCTTAGGTATGAACCAATAAACAGTAACTAAGATGTGTTTTCTCTGAGCATATAGTACTGAATTGAGAAACAGTATAAATATAGTTTAAATGAATAAAAAAGATGGTAGTATGTAAGAATGCTCTTTCATCCACAGGAACAAATGTATATTTAAGTTGTCACTCAGGTGTGGGGACAAAAAAAGAAAACAACAACCCACCATGAAGGCTTTTCTTTAGTTTTCCAAAATTTTGCCTGATTCAATAATCAGGTATTTTTGTTAAAAAAAATGGTTTCAAAATATTTTCAAAGTTCACCAGCAAACAAAACAACAACACAATAACTTGGAAAGTGAAGTTGAAAAATACTGTCAGTTATTAATAAAAGCACCTTGAGTCTTTGACAGACTTGTACATCCAACTGTCAGCTTGACATAGCTACTCAGATATATAATTGACATCTCACATACAACATGACCCAAATTAAATACTGAAATTCCCCTTAAAAAATCTTCACTTACTTCCCTTGTCATTTCAATTAGCAAGTCCATCTTTCTCAGACCTGAATTCTTGTAGTCATTCATCCTTGATGCCTCAATTTGTGTCACATACCACATACCATTAGTCAGAAAATCTTTTTGAGTCTCCATAATGGACACTGTGATAAAATGCCCAGACTTCCCCAATGGCTGAAGGGTTTACTACCATCTTCGCTGGCCCAGTTCCTAGAGTGATGCTAATAGACAACCATAGACATCCTCAATAAATGCCTTAGGAGAAGGCATTAGGGTATACAATGTCATTCTTATCAACCAGTGCAGAGAATAAATGCCTGTTTCCATTTTGCCAGCACCTTTAAGTAACTTTGTGGTACCAGTTTCCCCACTTCAGAATACCTTATTCAGTAGTATGAGGCCTTTGTTACTACAATCTTGCAGCTCATTTTCTCTGTCAATTTTTTGTTTTATTCCCTTTCTTGCAAATGGTGATGATGCTGAGGTCACTTATTTGGGAAATTTTTTGCCTAATAACTTTCATAGTAGAGTCAAAACCTCCTCTTTGACAAACAAGGAATAGTCAGGGAAAGCAAATAATAACTTGAGATCTTTGATTGTTCCGCTAGCAATGAAAAAGCTCACATTAATGGTATATAGACCCAGATGTATCTTGAAACAAGATAATTGTCTTAGTCATTGTTCTGTTGCTGTGAAGAGACACCATAACCAAGATAACATTTAGTTGAGAGCTACATCCTGATCTTTAAGCAGAGAGAGGAAGCAGGGAGAAAGAACTGGACCTACCTGGTGTCTGCTTTTGAAATCTCAAACCCACCTCCAGTGACATACTTCCTCTAAGAATGTCACACCTCCTAATCCTCATAATCCTCTCAAAGAGTTCCAGTCCCTGGTGACTAAGCATTCAAATATATGAGGTTATGGGTGTCATTTTTATTTAAGCCACCACATTCCACTCCCTGGCCCCCATAGGCTTGTAGTCATATCATAAGATAAACATGCATCCAGTCCAACTTCAAAAGTCCCCATAGTCTATCAGTCTATCACTGTTTAAAAGTCGAAAGTTCAAAATCTTTTCTGAGAGTCTTCGCAATCTCAAAAAGCACACCACATACTTCCAAAATACAATGGCATAGAATATACATTACCATTCCCAGAGGGGAAAAGGTGCATGATGAGGAAATACCAGACTTAGGCAAGACAGAAAACCAGCTGGGCAAACTCCAAACTCTGCATCTCCATGTCTGATGTCAAATTGCTGTTCAGATCTCCAACTCCAAAGTTCAGCTTTTTTGACTGCAACACATTTGTCTCTCTTGGACTGACTTCACAACCAGTTTTTAGCTCTTCTTGACAGGTAGCCTACAGATCTGGCATCTCCAACATCTTGAGGTCTCCAGTGAAATCCAGGTTTCACAGGTCCATTTAATGGCATCTTTGGCCTCCATAAAGGAACACCCCTGACACATGCCTGGCCTCAGCAGCTTTTCTTGGCTGTGGAGGGAGATTCCATAGCCCCTTTCTGGTATCCATGACTCTAAAGCAATAACCTCATGACTGAAGCTGCCAAGTTCTTCTGCTTGCTGAGGCTGAAACTTGGCCCCCTTCTTCAATTGCATCTGCATTAGCTTTCTGATTTAATGGTTTTCATCACTGCTTAAGCTTTTTTAAAAAAATTACTTTTTACATGTTTTGAGCTTAGAAGGGTGGGATCTTGACCTGACATCAAAACTTACTTTATCCAATTTGGTATTAGGCTTTTCTTTAAACTTTTTTTTTTTTTTTAATCTCATTCAGCACACTGGACTTAGTTCCGCTACACTTCCTAGTACTCTGTTTTTTTCTCAAACTGTATACAAGAATGATCTTTAGGCCACTTAGTAACATTCTTCTCCTCAGAAACCTCTTGAGCTGGGTCATCATAATATACATTGCTCTCAGAACCACTGTCATCCATACTCCTGCTGGTATGGCCCATTAATCCCCACTTAAATGTTCAACTGATTTTCTAGTCCAAAGTCTCAAAGTCTTCCATATTTCTCCAACAAACAGCATAGTCAGGACAGTCACAGCAATACCTTGTTCTCTGGTATCAACTCTGTCTTAGTCACCGTTCTATTGATGTGAAGAGACACCATGACCACAGCAACTCGTATAAAAGAAAGCACTTAATTGAGGATGTGCTTACAATTTGAAAGGATTAATCCATTATCATCATGTAAGGAAGCATGGATACACACAGGCAAAGATGGTGCTGGAGAAGTAGCTGAGGGCTCCATCCTGATCCTGGCCAACAGAAGTACTCTGGGATTGGCATTGGCTTTTGAGACCTGAAAGACCACCTCTAGTGACCCACTTGGTTCAACAAGGCCACACCTCCTTATCCTTTCAAATAGTTCCACTCTTTGAAGATTAAGCATTCAAATCTATGAGCCTATGAATGGCATTCTTATTCAAACCACTACAAGGAGGCTTTCAAAGTTTATAGCCTGATACCTTTGTCAGTTCATTCTCTGTTTCCTGAATGTAGATGGAAATGTGATTGTTCAGCTTCCTGCTCTGGCCATCTGCTGCTTCTGTGACTCTCCTGCCCTTATAGGCTCTCCCTCTGGAACCATAATTCCTCCCCTCCCCCCAAAAGAAAAATCTCTTCCTTTTATAAGTTGCCTTAGTCATGGTGTTTTTTGATAGCAAAAACTAAGAATTGTTACTAATACTCTTAATGTCATAAATTTAAAAAAAATGACTTTTAAGTTCACATTCTAGAGAAGCAGTTCTCAATCATTTGGTCACAACCCCTTTGGGGATCACATATCAGATATCCTGAATATCATATATTTACATTATGATTTATAACAATAGCAAAATTACAGTTATGAAGTAGCAGTGAAATAATTTTATACTTGGGTGTCACCACAACATGAAGAACTGTGTTAAAGGGTCACAGAATTAGGAAGGTTGAGAACCACCTTTTTTTAAAATATAATTTTTTATTGTTTCTTTGGAAATTTCACATCATGCACCCCAATCCTGCTCACCTCCCAGTCCCTCTACATCTTCCCCTCACCCCTGCAGTATGGCCCCCAAATCCATTTAAAACAAAATAAATCAAACAAACAAAATTCTTACCTTGTTCCTCTCTCTTTCTAACACCTCTTCATTCATCCTAGTGGCATCAGGAACTGCTGTGTGTCACAAAGTATATACCCCTTTAGTACCATCAGACCCACCCACAAAATGTTCATTGCATTGGTCTGGTTTAAGGCCTCTAGTTTCTGGTACACCATCATCACTGGGCTCTCAATGAAACTACTCTCAGATAGCCTGCTGTTGCCCAAGTCATGGAGATCCTGCAGTTATCACTCTGCAGGACCAGTACCTGCATGAACTCCAGCAGGTCATAGATGGGGCAGCTGTTAGGGTGGGCTAACCCAAGGCCCAGGATGTGGGTCTGAGTGGTAGCTGAACTGGTCAGTCCAAGCCATGGGTACCACCCCCTCATGTGAAGGGCAAAACTAAGTCTCCTAGGCTTATACCATTGGGTCCAGCTCTCCCACGCCTGTGGTGAGGGGTGAGACCACCTCTCCCCAGTGCTGGGGTCAGTTTTCCCATGGGGAGATGGTGCCAGCTCTCTTATTGCAGTGTCCAACGAAGGGCAGGGCCGGCTTTCCCAGAGCCAGTGAGGGACAAGGATGACTTAGCACCACCCTCAGATTTCAATCCCCCTGTGATAACACATGGATATCTCTTCAGACCCTGGCTGCGGTAGGGCCATGGACCCAGACATGACCCTCAGTAGTCATCCAGACACAATGATGTCATGGCCCCAACAGCATCATGGCCCTCCGACACCAATATGGTCACAGGATGCAGCCTAGATCTAGGGCACCCATGTGGAAAAACAATTGTCTTAGAGTAAAAACTAAAATTTTATTGTCCCCATCAAAATGTATCACAGATTTTTACTTTTCAGAACATGCCTTGATATATGTGTGACATTCTTTTCTATCCTAACTTGTTTGATAGTTCTGAGACTTCACAATGATTTGGGAACTTATTTTTATTAAGTCTTCATTTTTATTTATCTATTTCCTTATTTATTTATTTATTTATCTATTTATTTATTTATTTATTTATTTATGTATTCAAATGCTTGTGTGTGTGTGTGTGAGTGTATGCCACGTGTGTAAGGGTGCCCACAGAGGCCAGAAGAGGGTGCTTGATCCTCTGAAAATGAAGCTACTGTCTGGTGAGCTGCCTGATGAGTGCTAGGAAACAAAATCAGGTCCTCTGGAAGAGCAGCAAGTGCCTTGAAAGGTGATTCATCTCTCCAACTTTGGATTTTGTATTTTTCCTTGCTCAGGTTTTTCCTTTTCATTATGGACCTGCATAACAGTGGCTACTAATAACCATGTGGCCTAGTCAATACTAGGCTGTCTTGAACTCTCTTCTGCCAATGTCATTAATCCCAAACTCTTCGACTTATCCTCAGACAGATTTTTCAGAAAAGGGCAAAAAGCAGCCATATTCTTTGCCAAAATATCACAAGAATGGTCTCTAAGCTATTCAGTAATATTCTTCTCCTCTGAAACCTCTTGAGCTGTTCAAATCTCCCTCAGTATTGCCTTCCTTGTTCCTATTAGGATGATCCATTAAGCTCTGATTAAAGCATCAAACTGCTTTTTTAGTCCAAAATCCCGAAATTTTCCATATTCCTCCAACCATCAGGTCAAGCCTGTTACTGCAATAGCCTAATACCAATATCAACTTCTGTCTTATTTACTGCTCTATTGCTATGAAGAGGACAGCATGACCGAATCAATTTTTATAAAAGAAAGCATTTGACTGGGGGCTTGCTTACAGTTTCAGAGGTTTAGTCATTATTATCATGGTGGGAAACATGGGAAGCATGGATTCAGGCATGACAAGCATGGTGCTAGAGAAGCAGTTGATCCATAGACAGAGAGAGGGGGGAAGAGAGGGAGAGATAGATAGATAGATAGATAGATAGATAGATAGATAGACAAATAGATAGATAGATGATAGATAGAT
>LZPO01107918.1:369525-400415 GCA_001675575.1 Neotoma lepida
AAGAACTTTAATTATACCCATTTGAAAGTTCTTATTTTGGAAGGCAGCAACACATTCATTCAATTTTTGTTGTCTTTCTCAAAGGCTTCCACGTTTGATCATATAATGCCCCAGTCATGTTTCAGAGTTATTTCACATGTGTTAGTAGATTTATCCATTATTTTCTTTCATCAGTACTCTGAATCATAGTATTGAAATTGATGGCACACTCTAACTTCTCTAAAGAAATGGAGCAAAGATCTAATGGTCAATGATTTATTTCATGTGGGTTAGACTTTATTGTAACCTTGCTATTCACCAATAAATTAGAGTTCAAGTAAGTGTTCAATATCATGGGCTGAAGCAGCAAAATATTAGTGATTTTAGATATACGGAATTCGCAAACATTGAATAGATACTTACAGATTTGTGTGTGTGTATGCGTGTGTGTGTGTGTGTTTCTCCTCTAAACTCATAGTGTAATGATAAAAACTGCAACAACTGGCAATTCTATCACCAAAACTACCAAAGAGATTTGTCATCGTCTAGGAGTCTCTTTGTGAAGATCAATCACTATTATTCCTATGATATAGATTTTTTCTTTTGTTTTTTTTCAAATTTCTTTTTTTATTTAAAATTTTTTCTTTTCATTTTACATACTAACTCCAGTTTCCCCTCCCTCCCCTTCTCTCGCTACCCTCACCTTCCCCCATCCCATCCCCATCCACTGCTCAGAGGGAGTAAGGCCTCCCTTGTGTAGTCAACACAGGTTGTCATACCAAGTTGAGGCGGGGCCTAACCCCTCCCCAATGCATCAAGGCTGGACAAGGTATTCCACAATTGGGAATAGGCTACAAAAAGCCAGTTTATGCACCTGAGATAAGTTGTGGTTGCACTGCCAGGGGCTCCACAAACAGAGAAAGCCACACAACTGTCACCCATATTCAGAGGGCATAGTTCATTCCCATGCAGGTTCCCCAGCTGTCAGTTCAGAGTCCATGAGCTCCCACTAACTCAGGTCAGCTGTCTCTGTGGTTTGCCCATCATGATCTTGAGCCCCCGTGCTCATATGATCCCTCCTCCCTCTCTTCAACTGTTCTCCAGGAGCCAAGCACTTGCCTCTGGATCTCTGCATCTGCTTCCATCAGTTACTGGATGTAGGTTCTATGGTGACAATTAGGGTAGTCACCAATCTGATTACAGGGGAAGGGCAGTATAGGCACTCTCTTCACTGATGGTAGGAGTCTTAACTGGGGTCATCCTTGTGGATTCCTGGGAATTTCCCTAGCACTAGATTTCTCCCTTACCCATAATAGCTCCATCTATCAAGATATCTCTTTCATTGCTCTCCCTCTCCATCCCTACCCCAACTCAGCCATCTCGATCCCTCATGTTCCCCTCCCCCATCCCCTCACTTCTACTCTCCCCTCCCAGTTTACCCAGAACTTTACTATTTGCCCTTCCTGAGGCCATCCATGGGTTTCCCTCTTAGGGTCCTGCTTTTTACTTAGCTTCTCTGGGTTTGTGGATTGTATCTTGGTTATCCTTTGTTTTGTGTCTAATATCCACCTATGAGTGAGTACATACTGAGTTTATCATTCTGGGTCTTGGTTATCTCACACAGGATGATTTTTTTCTAGTTCCATCAATTTGCCTACAAATTTCATGATGTCATTGTTTTTTACTGCTTAGTAGTACTCCATTGTGTATATGTACCACATTTTCTTTATCCATTCTTTGGTTGAAGGCCATCTAGGTTGCTTCCAAGTTCTGGCTATTAGGATTAATGCTGCTGTGAATGTAGTTGAGCAAGTGTCCTTGTGATATGATTGAACAACCCTTAGGTATATGCCTAATAGTGGTATTGCTGGGTCTTGAGGTAGGTTGATTCCCAATTTTCTGAGAAGCCACCATACTGATTTCCAGAGTGGCTATACAAGTTTGCACTCCCACTAGCAGTGGAGGAGTGTTACCCTTATTCCACATCCTCTCCAACATAAGCTGTCATCAGTGTTTTTGATCTTAGCCATTCTGACAGGTGTAAGATAGTATCTCAGAGTGATTTTGGTTTGCATTTCCCTGATGACTAGGATGTTGAGTAATTCCTTAATTGTCTTTCAGCTATTTGAGATTCTTCTGTTAAGAATTCTCTGTCTTGACCTGTACCCTATTGTTTTCATTGGATTATTTGGCATTTTGATGTCTAGTTTCTTGAGTTCTTTATATATTTTGGAGGTCAGCCCTCTGTCAGATGTGGGGTTGGTGAAGATCTTTTCCCATTCTGTAGGCTGCCATTTTGTCTTATTGATAGTGTCCTTTGCCTTACAGAAACTTCTCATTTTCAGGAGGTCCCATTTTTTAATTGTTGCTCTCAGTGTCTGTGCTATTGGTGTTATATTTAGGAAGTGGTCTCCTGTGACAATGCATTCAAGGATACTTTCTACTTTCTCTTCTATGAGTTTCAGTGTAACTTGATTGATGTTGAGGTCTTTGATCCATTTGGACTTGACTTTTGTGCATGGTGATAGATATGGATCTATTTGCAATCTTCTACAAGTTGACATCCAGTTATGTCAGCACCATTTGTTGAAGATGCTTTTGTCTTTCCATCATACAATTTTGGCTTCTTTGTCAAAAATAAGGTGTTCATAAGTGTGTAGATTAATGTCAGTGTCTTCATTTCAATTCCATTGATTTCTTGTCTGTTTTTATACCAATACCAAGCTGTTTTTGCTACTGTAGCTCTATAGTAGACCCTGAAGTCAGGGATGGTGATGCCTCTGGAAGTTCCTTTATTGTACAGGATTGTTTTGACTATCCTGGGTTTTTTTGTTTTTCCATATGAAGTTGAATATTATTCTTTGGAGGTCTGTGAAGAATTGTGTTGAGATGTTGATAAGAAATGCATTGAATCTGTAGATTGCTTTTGGTAGGATTGCCATTTTTACTATGTTGATCCTACCTATCCAAGAGCATGGGAGATCTTTCCATATTCTGATATCTTCTTCAATTTCTTTCTTCAAAGACTCAAAGTTCTTGTCATACAAGTCTTTCACTTGTTTGGTTAGAGTTACACCAAGATATTTTATGTTATTTGTAGCTATTGAAAGGGTGATATTTCTCTGATTTCTTTCTCATCCCATTTATCATTTGTATGTAGGAGGCCTACTGATTTTTTTTGAGTTAATCTTGTGTCCTGCCACATTACTGAACGGGTTTACCAACTTTAGGAGTTCCCTGGTAGAATTTTTGGGGTCACTTATGTATACTACCATATCATCTGCAAATAGTGAAAGTTTGACTTCTTCCTTTCCAGTTTCTATCCCCTTGATCTCCTTTTGTTGTTTTATTGCTCTAGCTAGAATTTCAGATATGATATTGACTAGATATGGAGAGAGATGACAGACTTGTCTTGTTCCTGATTTTAGTGGAATCGCTTTGAGTTTCTCTCCATTTAATTTAATGTTGGCTGTTGGCTTTCTGTATATTGTCTTTACTATGTTTAGGTATGTTCCTTGTATCCTTGATCTCTCCAAGACTTTTATCATGAAGAGGTGTTGGATTTTGTCTAAGGGTTTTTCAGCATCTAATGAGATGATCATGTGGGTTTTTTCTTTCAGTTTGTCTATATGGTGGACTACATTGACAGATTTTCATATGTGGAACCATCCCCACATCTCTGGGATTAAGCCTACTTGATCATGGTGGATAATTTTTTGATGTGTTCTTGGATTCAGTTTGCCAGTATTTTATTGAGTATATTTGCATCAATGTTCATGAGGGAGATTGGTCTGTAATTCTCTTTCTTTATTGTATTTTTGTGTGGTTTGGGTATCAGGGTAACTGTAGCCTCATAAAAAGAGTTTGGCAACGCTCCTTCTGTTTCTATTGTGTGAAACAATTTCAGGAGTATTGATATTAGCTCTTCTTTGAAAGTCTGGTTGAATTCTGCACTGAAACCATCTGGCTCTGGGCTTTTTTTGGTTGTGAGACTTTTGATGACTACTTCTATTTCCTTAATGGTTATAGGTCTATTTAAATTGTTTATATGATCTTGACTCAATTTTGGTATGTGGTACCTATCCAGAAAATTGTCCATTTCTTTTACATTTTCCAATTTTGTGGAGTACAGTTTTTTGAAATATGAACGTATGATTCTCTGGAATTCCTCTGTGTCTATTGTTACATCCCCCTTTTCATTTCTGATTTTGTTAATTTGGATATTCTTTCTCTGCCTTTTCATTAGTTTGGATAAGGATTTGTCTATCTTGTTGATTTTCTCAAAGAATCAACTCTTTGTTTCAATGATTCTTTGTATTGTTCTCTTTGTTTCTATTTCATTGATTTCAGCCCTCAATTTGATTACTTCCTGTTGTCTACTCTTCCTGGGTGAGTTTGCATCTTTTTGTTCTATATCTTTTAGGCATGCTCTTAAGTCACTAGTGTGAGATTTTTCCATGTTCTTTATGTAGGCATTTAGTGGTATGAACTTTCCTCTTAGCACTGCTTTCACGTTGTCCCAAAAGATTGGGTATGTTGTGCATTCATTTTCATTGAATTCTAGAGAGTCCTTAATTTCTTTATTTCTTCCTTGACTCAGTGTTGATTCAGTTGAGCATTGTTCAGTTTCCATGAGTTTGTAGGCTTTCTTCAATTTGTGTTGTTGTTGAATTCTAACTTTAAGCCATAGTGGTCTGATAAGATACAGGGAGTTATTCCAATTTTCTGTATCATTTAAGGTTCACTTTGTGACTAAGAATTTGGTCAATTTTAGAGACAGTTCCATGATGTGCTGAAAAGGAGGTATATTCTTTGGTATTTGGGTGAAATGTTCTGTAGATGTCTTTTCAGACCATTTGAGTCATAACATCTGTTAGTTCCCTTATTTCCCTGTTAAGTTTCGGTCTGGCAGACCTGTCCAGTGGTGAGAGTAGTATATTGAAGTCTCCATTAGTGTATGGGATTTGATAGGTGATTTGAGCTTTAGTAATGTTTCTTTTACAAATGTGGGTACCCTTGTATTTGGGGTATAAATGTTCAGAATTGGGACTTCATCTTGATGGATTTTTCCTGTGATGAATATGAAATGTCCTTCTCCATCTCTTTTGATTAATTTTAGTTTGAAGTCTATTTTGTTAAATATTAGGATAGCTACACCAGCTTGTTTCTTAGGTCCATTTGATTGGAAAATCTTTTCCTAAACCTTTACTTTGAGGTAATGTCTGTCTTTGAGGTAGAGGTATGTTTCTTGTATGCAGCAGAAGGATGGGTCCTGATTTCATAGCTATTGTGTTAACATGTGACTCTTTATAGGTGAATTGAGTCCATTGATATTGAGAAATATTAATGACCAGTGTTGTTAATTCCTGTTATTTTTGTTTTGTTAGTGATGGTGTTAGTGTGTGTGTGTGTGTGTATGTGTGTGTGTTTCTCTTCTTTGAGATTTACTTGTGTGAGATTATCTATTGGCTGTGCTTTCATAAGTGCAGGTAACTTCTTTGGGTTGGAATTTTCCTTCTAGTACTTTCTATATGACTGAATTTGTAGATAGGTATTGTTTAAATCTGATTTTGTCATGGAATATCTTGTTTTCTCCATCTATGGGGATTGAAAGTTTTGCTGGGTATAGTAGTCTGGGCTGGCATCCATGGTCTGTTAGTGTCTGCATAACGTCTGTCCAGGATCTTCTGGCTTTCAGATTTTCCATTGAGAAATCAGGTGTGATTCTGATAGGTCTTCTTTCATATGTTACTTGACCTTTTTTCTTTGATGCTCTTAATATTCTTTCTTTATTCTGTATCTTTAGTGTTTTGATTATTATGTGGCGAGGAGACTTTTTTGTGGTCTGGTCTATTTGGTATTCTGTGCACTTCTTGTACCTTCATAGGCATGTGTTTCTTTAGGTTGGGAAAGTTTTCTTTATGATTTTGTTGAATATATTTTCTGTGCCTTTGAGCTGGAATACTCCTTCTATTCTTATTATTCTTAGGTTTGGTCTTTTCATGGTGTCTCGGATGTTTTGTATTAAAAAATTGATGGATTTAACATTTTCTTTGACTGATGAATCTATTCCCTCTATTGTAACCTCAACATCTGAGATTGTCTCTTACATCTTTTGTATTCTATTCTATTGGTTATACTTGCCTCTGTAGTTCCTGTTTGTCTACTCAGATTTTCCTTTCCTGAATTTCCTTGGTTTGTGTTTTCTTTATTGCCTTTATTTCAATCTTCAAGTCTTGAACTGTTTCCTTCACCTATTTGATTGTTTTTTCTTGGGTTTCTTGGCTTTCTTTAAGGGATTTATTGATTTCCTCCAATTTTTTGTTAGTCTTTTCCTCGATTTCTTTAAGGGAATTTTTCGTTTCCTCTTTTAGGGCCTCTATCATCTTCATGAAGTTGTTTTTAAAGTCGTTTTCTTCTCGATCATCTGCGTTGGGATGTTCAGGTCTTGCTGTTATATAGGATCATTAGGTTCTGGTAGTGTGGTATTGCTCTTTATGTTGTTGAATGTGTTCTTACATGGCCATCTACCCATTTGTTTAATCTGTAAAGGTAGAGCTCTGGGTTGCTCTTCTTCCAATAGGTGCAGGTGTTGCCTGTGGCTCCAATTGTCACTCTTCTTCCCAATCAGTGCAGGAGGCGAAGGAGGGATGTATGGCTCTGGTGATCACTGGTGCCATAGAGGATGGTTGGTGAGGGGGTGGGGGAGGATGCTGCTCCTTGGTCTCTGGGGCTACAATGGTGGGGAGCACCTAGAGAACTAGGCTGTCCAGTCTGGAGATCAGGGCCTTACCTCTGCAGGGACAGTGGGCAGGGGTGTGTATCCCATCTACCCTTTCTGGTAAAACTCTAAGAAAGTCTATAAGCCCTGTAAGAAATGTCCAAGAACTGACTAATAACTGAAAGTTTCTACATTTATTTAAGTTTCTAAATGAGGGCTAAACAGATAAGGCCAAATATGAACCTCTAATCAATAACTAAGTATACCATTCTAGATAGCCTATCTACAGCTTCCCAATGCCAATTGAGGGCTACATGTAACAACATTCTTTGATTCCATTACTTACCTGAGTTTGGATTTCTAGTATTTTAATTAAAGACGAAAACATTTGAGTGACAGTTTTTGACTTGTGCTGGAGAAAACTCTAAGTTCTCTTTAACCATTCAGTTTTGGTGGTCGCTATCTCCAAAATCTCTCAAGCACAAGGTTTGCTAGGACCTGCATATCCATGCCTTCTCATAGACATGCTATACAAAATATCTTGAACTACTTTGAGGAGTCAACTACAGCCCATCTGTTACAAGATTATTATGTGAAATGAAGATGTTTTTAGACGTCCATTAGAGTATTTTTTAGGGCCTATACTTGGAGGCCTATTGTATTGTGGACAGTGCATTTTAAGTATAACCCTCAAAAACAAGTTGTCTTTTAGAATTAAAAAACTGTCTTGCCACCAGAATATTTAGTAATGTAACATTAACTTTTAGTAAAAAATTATAATCACAGCCTTGAAAATAAAAATCAAATACCGTATTTCACTTGCATTTAGGTTTATTTTTCCAGACTAGCAATACTTGTTCTCAATACATTAGAATTTGTAGGATCTTTGCCATGTTACAGCTTGGAAACTGTTTGTCTTTGAGAAAAATTAAAGCATTAGAACCAATCTACCACCTACATGGAAAATCTCGTTATTATAATTTTCAATAAGAAAGCCCTGCTTGGGGTGAAATTTCAATTAGAGTTTAAGATAAAACAAAATCATCCCAAACTCATTAATATAGTGATGAGCTATAGATTGCAAATAGTTCCATTTTCACTCCTAGAATATAATGATAAAAATGGATTTAGGACTTAATGGGTCTTTTGAAATGTTGCTTGGTCATTTGAAAA
Source organism: Neotoma lepida (assembly GCA_001675575.1). Classification (NCBI taxonomy): domain Eukaryota; kingdom Metazoa; phylum Chordata; class Mammalia; order Rodentia; family Cricetidae; genus Neotoma; species Neotoma lepida. The sequence continues at coordinate 377,399 of LZPO01107918.1, forward strand.
CTTAATACTGGGAGCTAGAGACATGGCTCTGCAGTTGAGAGTACTTACTGCTCTTGCAACGGACACAAGTTTGATTTCCAGCACCTAAATGAGATGGCTAACAGCCATCTCTAACTCCAGCTCCATGCAAACTGAGGCCTCTGGCCTCCTTGGGTACCTGCACTCATGTGCCAATACCCAAACACAGATAAACACACATACACATAAGAAAAGATAAAATCTTAAAAAAATAAAACCTCAGGATTCTGTAAAATTTCTTCTTCTTTCTGAACATTCGTCTATAGTGATATGGAGAATTCACGAAGTAAATGTCCATATACATCTCTCACCATCCCCCAAATTAGTAGACAGTAAGGACAAATAACATACACATCCTTCATAACTAAAACAAGTGAAGATTCAAATTAATATGCTGATAACATGTATCCCCGCAAAACAATGCAATTTGATTTGGTGTAGCCGAGGTTCCTGGAAGCTGACAGAAAACTCTGTTGAGTAAACTTAGCAGAATAATTTTTGTTCTAAAGGACCCCACTGGACATCTTCAGTATTGAAGGCCCAAGGCTATTTGTGATTTAGGCTTCTGTACCAACCACACAAAAATGAAAACTCCATAGCAGGTGAAAAATACAAGGCTCACCAGAATGAGTTTCTGAAGTGTAGAAGCTAAAGTAGTTTTCACCTAAAACTCAGAAGTAAATTCCTTTTAAGAGAGACAGCTAGCACTAGAACTCCCATATCCAGGTAATAGCTAAATTTAGGGCAACAACAAAAAAAAAAATGAAGTGTTGATAGAATTGCAAGCAACCTGATCTCATCTATGCTATTAGTGGGCATATAAGTATAAAATGCCTATTTCATTTAAATAAATGCTCTACAAGTGTATGATAAAATTAACAATGCCTCAGTAATACATGTTTATCCAAGAGAAGTGAATATATCTATTCATTAAGACAAAAGTGTAAACAATCCAAGTGGCAATTTATAAAAAAGTGAAGAAACCTTTGTTTGGTCACATAGCGAGATACTATTCAGCAGTTAAAAGGAACAAATTACTGACACACTCAGAAGCATAGATAAGAAAATGCATCTTCAAATACTTATGCCTAATGAAAGAGGCCTTAAACTAGTCCATACTCTTTATGACATTATATTTCATATACTATTATGTAGTTAGTATAATATATACTGTGCTAGTGAACTTAAAAAAATTTACAGCAGGTAAATATAATTTAATAATAACAATAATAATAATAATAATAATAATAATAATAATAATAATGCTTGCCACCAAAGAGATTTTTCTAGGAAAGAGCATATGGGAACTTATTGGGTTAATATATATTTTATGTTTTAAAAAAAGATCAGGGGGCTGGAGAGATGGCTCAGCTGTTAAAGGCGAGGCTCACAATCAAAAAAGATCGAGTCACACAAGTTTGTGTAGTTATAAAAATTGAACACATGAATATGCAAGATAAGTACATTGCCTTTTATGTAAATATAATATCAAAAGAGAGACTATGACAAATAAATTCTACTCATTAATAATTTTACTTCTGATATACTTAAACAAAAGTGTACTAATTTTTGAAAATCCATTTGGAGTGCATAAAAACAAGATAGATTAATGGACACCAATGGATAGATGGACAAGTGTATGGTATGATGTATAGTAAAAATTTCATGGTTGAATCTAAGAACTCACAATTTGGAAGCTTAGTTTAAAATTTTTAAAATTTTACTTTATGTTTAGGACTTTTCCTAATACAATTTTACAAAAGTTATAGGTGACCTTACAAAAGAGCCTATGCAAATACAAATTCTTACCAAAGTGCACAGGTAACTGAACTATTTTAGAAGAAATATTTTAAATATTATTTAAATTACAAGTTATAGAAATTTAAATACAGAAGATGGACCTACTGGCACACTCTGGTAATATCAGCTACTTGGATGGCTGGTGTAGGAGGACCACCAGTTCAAGGCTTGTCCAGGTTACATGGTCTATTCAAGGCCAAAGTGAGCAACATATTGAGATTCTATTTCTAAATAAAATGATAAAAGGAGGGTTGAAATATTGCTTAATGCTAAGGAACTTAATGCTAAGTGTGTTGAAGATTCACTCCAGTGGGGTGGAGAGGGGGGAGGGGAATGGAGGAGAAAAATAAAGAGCACAGGAGGCTGTTTAACCCAATAGGCTTTCGACAGAGAGGTAGTGGCCTAAAGTATTCAGAAAGAAAATAAAAGACGATAAGGGTTACAGTCAGAAGCTACTGAATAACAAGATTTCTTTTCACTATCTTAAGGAGCTTAGTGGCTAAACATAGGGGGACATGTAATCAGTTTCCAATCTCTGATATCAAGTTTAAAGGATTTGATCCTAAAAATGGTTTGTATGTTCTGGAAGAGGAGTCAAGTGAATGATGTCTACATTTGTGCAATGTAACCCAAAGTTATTTCCTTTCTTCAGCCCTTCAAGATGAATAAACCAACAAGACTTATCTATCATTCTTCATGCTTTCCACTCTGTGGAGGGAAAACAGGCAGAGGGAGATTTCTGCCTTTTTGTGAGTGGACTTCTTAAAGATAATGATGAGTCAATAATTAAATTAGAAAGCAAAACAGGGTGTATTATGGAAAGGAACTTTAAAAGAATGATATTATGAAACAAATCTAAATTAAAAGCATAAGTTAATACTATCACATTGTTTTACATTTTAAGAAATTAGAGTTACAATTTACTAGAAAATTTCTCACGGGATCAATCATTACAGGACAAAAACATGAATATTTCTAGAGAAATGATAGAAAAAGAGTATGCTTTAAAAGAGATTAGGATAAATGGGAAGTTTTCTTTTTATTAAATGATGTAAACTTTAAAACTCTTAAGGTGAAGAAAAGCACAAACATGCACAATTGAAAGTCTCGTTACTTAGAAAAGTGATGTAATAAATATTAAATATAACCACAGATGTGTATTATTGCAGTATTAAAATCATAATCATCCAAAGCCAATGACACTAATCATGCAAGGAACACAAATATTGCATTCACAAGAATTCTCTTTTTTATAAGTCTAACCAATCTGTGTCAGCGGAACAACTTCCAAAGCATGGATTCCTAGCAAGAAAATTTCTGCCAGAAAGCTCTATCCCAGGGTGTATTTTACAAAGGAAAGAAAAATATAATCTTAAATTGTGAAGAATCAAATAATTTATCACTTTTGTACCACAAAGACAATTTTTAGAAGGACTCCAAATTAAACTAAAATGAATAACAGATGTGTAGGTAAGAAGGAAAGGGTGACATTATTTAAACAGAACCAATTCTTAATATCTGTAAACTAAAGATACAAATCGGAATGTAGGTATTCTAATTTTGAAAAATAACTTTGTAGTACAAAAACACATAAGCTATGATACACAAAATTTAATGTATAATAAAAACAAGAAAAAAAGAAACTAAAAGTCACAAAATAAAATAAATGGACCTTTCAAAATCAATATCAGTCACCTCAGTTTTACCAAACTCAAAGGAAAAAAATTATATATAAAAATTAATAACATATATCAATATCAAGGAAGACAAAGAAAGCCAAATACTGAAAAATCAAACCTATATTGCCACATTAATGGTCTAGTAACAATGGCTGTAAATGAAAACAGTAATGACACATCTAACATGAAATAAAGAGATCTACTACTAATACCAACAACAATTTTAAGGTACAATTTGTGTAATGGGACAATGAAATTATTTTGTGACAATAAATGACGTGTATATTTAACATATATTTACAAAATAAATTACCTATAAATACAATTTAAAATGACAGAAACATTTTAAGTGTTTTTTTTAACATTTTTTATTGATTCTTTGGGAATTTCACATCATGCACCACAATTCCACTCATTTCCTAGTCCCTCCATATCCTCCCCTCACTCCTGTAACATTTCCCCCAACAGATAAAATTTAAAAACTATTAATTAAAAACAAAACAAGCAAACAACAACAACAAAAGAAATACTTCACTTCTCCATCTTTCCCAGCTCTCCATCACCTCTTCTTAGTGGCTTTGAGAGTTTCAGTGTGTCATGCAGTAGACCCTTTTGTCTACTCTGCATTACTTCAAATGTTCATTGTAATGAGTTATTTGGGTACTTCAAGGCCTCTGGCTTCTGGTACACCATAAACACTGGACCCTCACCAAAACTCATCCTGGATATACAGATATCCAGCCATTGCCCAGAGTCATGGAGATTCCCAGCCATGGTTCCATAGGACCAGTTCCTTCAGGCACTAAGGCAAGGCATTGAAGGGGTAGATGCTAGGGTGGGCCAACTCAAATCCCTGTATATGAGTCTGGGTGGTAGTTGATTTGGTCAGTCTTGGGTACTGCGGTCATCCCCCTCAGGCAAGGGGGCAGAGCCAGGTCTTCCATGCCACTGTCATCCAGGCTGATCTCCCACAATGATAGTGAGTGGTGGGACCATCTTTCCTGAATGTGGGTCCTGCTCGACTGTGAGGGGCAGGACTAGCTCTGCTGCTGCAGTGGCCAGCAAGGGGCAGGCCCAGCTCTCCCAGGACCAGCATAGGGTAGTGCCAGCTTAGCACTGCCTTTGGATTTCAACAAGCATGGCTCATATGGTTCCTTATGAAAGACAGTCTTTGTTTGTTTGCTTGTTTTTCAAGACAGGGTCCCTCTGTGTAGCCCTGGCTGTCCTAGAACTCACTTTGAAGACCAGGTTGGCCTTGAACTCACAGAGATCCACTTGTCTCTGCCTCCCCAGTACTGGGATTAAAGATGTGTACTACCATTGCTCCAGGTACCATGAAAGGTCATTTCAGTGGTTTGTTTTTCTAACAGTGTCTGAACTATTTAGAGATTATAAGCAAATTAATGTAGCCATATAAATATTTAGATAACATTTGTAGTAACTGCAATAGATTTATTTATTTTGATTTTTTAATTTTTTAAAAAATTTCCCCCTTTCCTTTCCTCCCTTCACTCCCTCTTATGTATCCCATCCTTGCTCCCTCTCATACTTATGACCTTTTATTTTAATGGAAGAAGGAATAAAAACAGTGCAGGTAGGATACAAGCAGACTGCAGAGAGGACGATTTGAGGTGATGCTTCAGCTTTTACTCATGATATGGCAGAGAAAAGAAGTCTGTAAATGGTTTTGACAGGGGGAAGATGCAAGCTGATTATTAAGATACAGTTGGAAAATAGAGACCATTAGATAGAAGAACAAAACACTGTCACTCACTTTTGTCATCTTGAGAATGTATACCTTGAATTATTTCCCCATTAATTATAATAAACACTACTTGTGATCACTACTAAGATAAAATATAGGAGACTTCAATAGAAATGAAAATCATCTTCCAATCTCCGTCTAGATAAAATAAATGCCTCATTGTTTTTGTATGCTTCTTTATTGTTGTTATTATTGAATATTGTATATTCTTTGTATCATTCACAATACATTAGCATTTTAAAAACAATTAACATAAGGATACTTATAAAAACAACAGTGATGAGTTTTAAAAGGTAGGCTCAATAATAAAATATTGGCTAAACTCTTCCAATACAATGTAAAATATCAGAGAAAAACCACTACATTTCCCAACTAAGAGTAGGATGGATGGGATTTTCTAGTCAAGTAGGGTTTGTATGGACAGTGCGAAAACATTTTGGGTACAATTTCATTCAGCAAAACCTCCTAAGCAATTTACTCATTATTGCTAACTCACTGAAGGGACAGAAAGAGTAACTATCTTATGTCATTCTCAAGACAAGTAAGATTTTCCCACTTAACTTTACAGTGAGAGACACATGTGGTATTTAGAACAGAACAAAACAAATGTTCATGTTTAGTACTAGACTAATCTTGTAGTTATTTGAAAGAGGGAACTTTGGCAAGTACAGACAAACCTTTCCTCTCAGTTGCAAAATTTGTCTGGCCAAAAATACACTGAACTCAGGATATTCAACCTTCCAAGGCAAGGCAATTTAAATAGTGATTTAAGTGTTGTACATTTTAGTTTTAATTAATTTTAGGAATGGTCTTCAAAAACAGTCATATGGGTTATATATCTTCTCTGCTCTTAACTCTTCAAGTTTACATTGTCTTGTTTTTTTCATTTTTCTTTTTCCTTTCTTTTTTTTTGTTTTTTTTTTCTGTTTTTTGAGACAGGGTCTCTTTATGTCCTGATACTCGTTATGTCTCTCAGCTGTCCTGGAACCTGCTATGTAGACCAAGTTGGCCTCGACCTGACAGAAATCCTTCTGTTTGTGCTTGGGCTTGGATTAAAGGCATGCACTACCACACATAGCTGAAACTGTCTTTATAAATGAAAAAGTTTGCTCAATGATGAGAATCTCAACTTGTGAAACTTTTGTCATAGGCACGCTGAATATGTATTTACTTTCTTCTGGTATATCCTATTGAAAAAATATAAATACTGTGTTATTGTAATTCTCTTATTTCTCTATTTTTTCTTACCTTTTGTGTTTGTGTCTTTTGAAACAACTATTCACACTGTAGCCTAAGCTAGCCTAGAATTCACAATGTAGTCTAGAACGGAATCAAATACAACTGCTTCACTTTCCTGTAATTACAGATATGAACTACTATGCTGGGATTTTAAAGTCTTTTCTAGATAACTTCTTTTTCTTCTGTTGATGTTCATAGATTTTTTCCATTAAACTTTGTAATATATCTGATTTGACAAAGCATCTGAAAGTAATTTCTTACATTCCTTTGCTCACACTAGTGGACATTTGGATTATCTCTCAGGGTAGTTTTTTTTTTCTTTTTTATTGTGATTCAGAGTTTAACATTGCATTGCTGGAACTCATATATTATCACTGTTTGGTGTTTGCCTACTTACTTATTTTCATATTGTGTATTTACATCAACCTACCTTGTCAACACAGCCATCCCTGCATGCAATAATGTTGTCCTTTTGCATAATGTTTAGAAATTTTCAAACTCAGCAACAATAAAGCAATGCAGTGCGAATCTGGTCTTATTGCTCACTAGCACTGCATAATTCATAGATTTCTTTGAAACTGAATATAGTAAATATAAAGTAGAGGAGCATATCTCTACTGAGTAAATGTACATGCATATTCACACGGCTGCTTCTTCCCTTCATAGATTTGAAAATTTTTTCTGTTATTTATTTTACTGATGTTTTGTTATTTTTCATTACATCATTTCACTGTATTCAATCTACCTGTTCTTTTAATGAGCTCTGTTATCTTTTCAGTTGAGGTGAGTAAGTTCTTGCTTTCTCAATTTCAAAATATAAAATTTGACTTATTGTATACTTTGTGAATATCAAACACTTGTGATATGTTGATCTGATTCATGTAGGCTCTTATTTCCTGATGGAATTGTAAGAAAATCAGAAGTGCTGCCTCAAAATTTGTCTTTTTGGTATAAACTTATTTTGAACTGAAAGAATAAGAGCCAGCAAACACAGGAAAATCACTGCTTACCATTTTCTGCCTCGAAGCAGAACGTTAATTATTTTTACTGACGAGGATCGCAGACTTTTATATACCTAGATATAGTAACAAAAGAATCTGAAACAATGCTTACTTCATTCCAATCCAAAGTTTTCTGCTGTCGGAATCCTATAACTGTTTGCTTAGTTCTGTCATTTCTCTACAAATGTATTAGTTATTGGCAAAGTTGGAAATAAACATTCTTACTTTTGGTCTTTTAAAATTGTCTTAGTTTTTTACTGACATACTGAAGGAAGCTGATCATCAAGGAATTGAAACAAAGGAGTTGAATATTTTAGTGAGCATTTAATATCATCTTGTTAAGTGGGTCTTTATTTTCTCAGCAAGTACTTCAATGAAGAGCCAAAAGTACAGAAGCAGAACAAACCTTGACAATCAATTATCTTAAATAAACAATCTAAAACATGTAACAATCTTTGGTAAAATTCTATTCACAAATCTTAAACCTTATTGACTTTGAATAGTCACGGTTATAATTCTGTAAATTAGCAGTACTGAAGTAGTAGAGGCTTTATTCTTGAGGGAATATCTGGAAATTGTTAGGGATAGTTTCAGTTGACATGACGTATAGTACTTTTATTCAGTGGGTTAGGGCCATTTATATACAGAAGAATATTCTCTAACCAAAAAAATGAGTACCTCCAAATACCTGTTGTTATGAAGGAAAAGAAATCCTATTTCACAGATCTTATTGACATCTGATAGAATTATTTTATGGGGACATTTGGAGGAATCAATATACTTGTGCATGAGTGGGAACTAAGGCATAACATAGACTATTTTTTACTTAGAAAATGTATAGCTTGGTTTTGCAGGTTCTGACAATTTCAAACCGTCAAGAACTTTTGATCACATACTTTTGTGAAATATTCAAGAAAGATAGGATTTAATAGATCAATGTTCACTTTGTTTTTTTAAAAAAATTCTGTGATATATCACAAAGTTGGGCAGGTTTTTCTCAAAGAACTGAAATGACAGTTTGTCTGCAGAAAGCATGTCAAAAGTAGCAATGTTGGAGTTCAGACATACTAACCTGAGAAGAAAAAGTAGTCTTTTCTGAATTGTTATAACAGCCAAAGACTTTTAATCTAGCTTTTGTCAGGCAAGTATACAAATATATAATAACATTTTAAAACAAAATAGTGCAACAATAAATCTAGTAACTAAAAACTAGCATTTACTTAGAGTAACTTGAGGTAACTCAAAGACTTATTATTTAAAATATTTTTCTCTTCTATTCCTGTAACATTAATCACAATGACTCAGTAGTAATCTCAGCAAAGAAGGAAAAATAGTAACGAATGAGAAAAGATGTGATGTTAAAATATACATGGCTACAAACATAATTTAGTAAAAAAAAAACAGTATTAGGATTAGGTAGATATTGCTAGAGACATAAAGGCACTGGTATTGTACTAAAAGCAGCTAGCTATATACAGTGCAGTATCCTGATCTAAGAGGAAGACACACCATAAACTTTAATGGAGTCATTTGGTGGTTGCACATTCTGTCTCCCTAAAACTTTAAGTGCATCATATCTGTCATCATTAACTTTAATGGAAGAAACCACAAAAGTCTGGGGTGTAAACATGGATGAATGTTTGTGTATAACAGAAAGAGCATCTGTAGGTAGAAAATCTTGTTAACTATTACAACATAATTTTATAATTAATAGCAAAAACAAATATAATTTGATTTATAATGCAATCTTTAAAAATAAACAATAAACACAGAGAAAAATCACTTTAATGTGTATATATACATAAAATAGTAATGGGCTCAATAAAATATGTGTGAATTGGACTATGAGATTTTGTGTAAACTATATTTTGTCATATATTAGATTATCTACCATTTTAAATTCCAGTTCTTCCCAAATTGATCTGCAGATCCATTATATTAACAATAAAATCTCAGTAGGTTTGTTTTTTTTAACATGTGTAAATTAATCGATTTATTCTAATATTTATATGAAAGATAAAATCCAAAACATCTTCAAATTAGGAGAATTTATTTTGCAGCATAGTAAGATTTTGTATAAAACTAAAATATTTAAGGTAGTGTGATGGTTAATGTAGTCAATTCGACACAATCTAGATTCACTTGGGAAGGGAGTTCCAAGGAAGGATTGCCCAGGTTATGTTAATCAGTGATCATGTCTAGGGGGGTGGGTAATCTTGATTATACTAATTGAAATGGGAAGACACACCCACTGTAGGTGGCAACATTCCTCAGGCAAGGGATTCTGGGTTGTATGAGAATGTAGAAGGCAACATGAGCACTGGTAAGCATGGATTAATTTATTGCTCTCTGCTTTTGATTGTGGGTTTAATGAGACCCACTTACTACTTCAAGTTCTTGCCATGTTGAGTTTCCCATAATGATGGACTGTAATCTGGAATTGTGAGTCAAATAAATCCTTTCTACCTTAAGTATCTTTTTTCAGTACATTTTCCCACAGGAAAGGGATGAAACTAAGACAAGCAGCATAGTTTTGGTGAATGAATGGACTGGTACATTTTTTTATATTCAATGTAAGATCACAATGAAGATGAGCAAACTACTTTTTGTGTCAGCAGGGAAGAATCTTTAAAATAAAGATTTCTTTTCATGAAAGCAGAAGTTATATTTTAATGGATGCTCTCTACAATTGTTCTTAAAAAAGAATTGAGACAACAGCACCACATTGAGATAGTAGAAATTATCTTCCTTTGTCTTTTCCACAATTTTTCATAATATTCTAATATACAATAAGATAAGTAAATGGAAATTGCTGTGCAAACAATAACTCAAACATATGAGAATGTGTAAAATACTTTTGAAAGATGGATACCAAAAATTCATTATATGCATGTCAAATTTCAATAAGAAAAAATAATGTATATCATGTTCTGTAAAGGTCATTGCTAACTTTGTTAAGGAGATAGTTATAGAGATTTAAAGTACAACATAAAAGGGGTGGGTTAATACTTTTTTATTTTAAATTTGGCTTTTATAATATATGATGGTATCAAAAATCAGGTGAGTATGTGTCAATTCAAAAATATTTATTTCCAAGGGTTATGAATGCTTTTAAAAGAGTTTTAAATTAAATTAAACAATAAATTAACATGGACTTCTATTGCCATATAGTGAATAATGAATATGAAGCAAATGAATCAAATGTAAATAAAATGAATGAATTCATGATGATGCTCAAAAATTATTATTCACCATTGAGGATAACAAGAGTATAATTTTATCACTCTGAAAATCCATAAAATAATTCAATGTGGCAATGTATTATAATAAAAGAACTCTTATATGCTATGAGATAGAAACTTTTGCTGGACCTTACAGGCAAAGTGAATAATACACATCAAGGTCATGTAAGACTTAAGATTTGATATCCTACTATGTACTCAGCCTTTTTATTTGACCTGTTAAGAGAACAATGTAACAACCAACCTTGTGTCTCTTGGATTTCCCATGTAATCAGTTTTTACAGCCTAAACTAATGTATAGATCTGACCTTAACTTTTGTACTCTTCCATGCTCCTGACCCATGAGTAGTGCATGTGTTTATGAATGTTAAATGAATGTTTATGAATATTTAATCATTTGGTTAAAACTGCAAATATAGGTAGAAAGAAACCTTATAAAACGAATATCCACCATAAATGTTGAAAGTAATTTACAGATATTGTTTAATAACTAATGATGTGTTTGCAATATTGTTTGTTATCTGGGTCAGTAGGGGTCAGCTGGAGTCAATGACTTCATTCCTTGTAAAACTCTGTTGACGATATCTGTAAACTACACTTCATTCTTCCCCCATACAATGTTTTCTGTGTTGTTCAATAAAACAGTGTGACACACACACACACACACACACACACACACACACACACACACACGTACACACAGATCCTCAAGACAGACTCAGGCAGGCACAAATTCAGACTCATACAAAAGATGGGTAGAAGACAAAGGAAGACATAGAGTGAAGTACAGAATTCAAATCTGAACTCACTGTAAGTTAAATGACACCCAAAGGAAGTGCTTTGATTTATTTCTTTAATGTGAGAATGATGTACTATTGGTTTATTGTTAATGAATTCAAACCAACACAATTCAAGTTTATACCCTTTTCCAATATGAACATAACTAAGTCAGAGTAACCAAATACAGTTGACAGATGCCCTTAGCTGTAAAATAAACTTGTTATTAATAGAGCAGCAAATGATAGTGTTTAAGATTGCAGTTCATATGAACATAATTGTATCAGAGTAACCACATAATAAGTAAGAGATATCTTTAATTGTAAAATAAATGGATAGCAAATAGTAATGTGCAAGATTGTAGTTTTACATCTGTCTTAGATAAGGTTTCTATTACTGTGAAGAGACACCATGACCATGACAACCCTTATAAAGGAAGAACATTTAATTATGGTGACTTACATTTTCAGAGGTTTAGTCCATTATCATCATGGTGCAACATGGTGGCGTGCAGGCAGACATGGTGCTGGAGAAGGAGCTGAGAGTCCTGCATCTTGACCCATGGGCAACAGGAAGTAGTGTGAGACACTAGGTGTGGCTTAAGCATATATGAGAGCTCAAAGACCACCTCCACAGTGACACACATCCACCAACAAGGCCACACCTACTCCAACAAAGCCATACTTCCTAATAGTGCCACTCCCTATGAGCTTATGGAGGCCAATTACATTAAAACTACCACAACAAGTAATGAAGTAATGGAAACAATGAAGTGATTGGTTGATAGCCTTCCATGAAAGCTTACATCTTTAAGAAAAGCTAAAATAGACAAATTCATAATGTGGGCCTAAGACTAAGAGAACGAACTCAGTGATTAGTCTTATGACATTCCTACATTAAGTGCCTCCTTTAGTAGGAAATATGTTGCTCCTACTATAATAATATACCTTTTTAAGGAATGGTTTATTAATATAATAAATCTGTAGAGCTAGCTGGTATTTAGAGAAAATAAGAATGTGTAAGATGAAAAGTAAAAGTATATTATGAAGAAATAAAAATCAGATCTAGAATATAGGACATTTTCTAGAACAAATAACCTAATTTGTTTAACAAATTCATAGCAATAATGAAGGACCACAGATTCTGCTATAGAACAAAAGAGACAAAAACTCCATAAGCAAATATGATCTTTTTAGACTCTTAACTTTGCACAAAATAATACATAACAAACATCATTTGAGGTAATCAAGGAAACTAGAATATAGATTGGGTAACAGTTGATTTCAAGGAATATTGTTAATTATACTAAGTATGATAATGGCATCATGGTTGTGCTATTTAGAATTTCCTGTTCAATTAACTATGCTTGTCAGCTGAAAAATTTACAGTTGAAATGATGTCATACATTTGCTTTTCTTTGAAGTTCTGATAAAATCTGTTTCTGTATATATAAATATACATTAAATCATACATATTTATCCTGAGTGTCATCAAGCAACTAGTTAATAGAACAAAAAAAATTTGCTCAAAATTATGTCAGCAAAAGAGAACACAATCTTGATAGAATAGAGGAAATGTCTGCCTAGAATGCACTAGGCAGGGAGATAAATGAGGTTGGGCAGTAATTCAGGACCAGCAAATACACTAAGGCAGCAAGGGTCTTCATTGAAAACTTCCATAAAAAGAAATATTGAAAAGTGGTAATACTGAGATAATCCTATTTTGTAAAATTTAAGGAAGATACTTGGTAACATATGAGCATTTTGGAAAACTAAATAAAAAATAGGTTCCAAAGAATTGGACAAGAAAGAGATTCACTTATCACAAGGAAAGTAAAAAATTAATTGATGAGATGGATAGAAAAAATAAGCATCTGATCCTTAAAAATTAAACGATCTGTAGAATTGCCATCTTAGCTAGTTTTTTAACAGTTAATTTTAACAGATATTTTATAAAATTCATTATATAATATAGCATTTAATTCTCACAAAAAAATCTGTAAGATGAGAGTTATATTAGCAATTGCTAGTTGCCTTTATGAAGACTTAGTAGGTAGGCTTCAGTTAATTTTTGAAGGGCAGTGGGCTTAAGATGGGTGAATAAGATTCTCACACAACCTCCTATGACTCCAAAAACTTGTTATTACATAGTTTCAATAAACTAGTTCATTCTCTGAAATCGAGTGTAGTTTTCTCCCCTGAAATTTTATTTTTACTTTGTAGGACATAGAAACCTCATACTTCATATGGAACCTAGTGTTGCTGAATTTGTCCACTAGGATTTTGAAAGAATATCTGACGCTAGGCCCATCTAAAAAGAAAATAAGTAATCCTGAATAAATGTTTATATTTAAATGTTCAAGTTGAAGAGATACGTTGCTGTTGAATATCAGAGTCTTGATATTGGTGAGTCATGAATTCAACAGTACTTAGCAGGTGTTCAGTGTCAACATTAGTGCTTGCTTTGATTTTAGAAACACAAGCAATGTGCTTATTCACTAAAATTAGTGCATATAAATGCATACACTGTCATCATTAACAAGTACTTATGGAGTACTTCCCTTCTATAAGTTAGTTTCAGTTGCAATAGGAATTTTTATAGTATAGAGAAACCATCCTGCTGTTTTCCACTTCTGTTTTTGTATAGTTATATGTGACATTTCTATACATTCTGGATTTAAACAAATATATTTTGCCCTTCAGAAATTGAATGATTTTAGAAAACTGAAATATATTTTGCCCCTACTTAAATGTATACTGAATTCTGGATAGCTCATAATCATAATTCTTTTTCAATAAGAAGGTAGGTTTTTAAAAACATGGTTTAAAGGTCTGGCATGGTAGTAAGCCCCTTTAATCCCAACACTGGGGAGGGAGAGGTAGATGGATCTTGGTGAGTGTGAGGCCAGCCTGATCTATATAATGAGTTCCAAGGCTAGCTAAGGCTACACAGTGAGACTTTTTCATAATAATAATAATAATAATAATAATAATAATAATAATAATGTGGCTTAAAGGAATAATCACCCAAGTACTACATTGCATTTTTCATTGAATTTGGAGAAAGTGCAAAGGAATAAGAGATATTTCCACAATGATATTGTCAGCTGTAAAACATCATTTCGAGTCTATATCAAAAGGAGAAAACTTGCTTATTTTCCTAAGGGCATTTAAACTGCAAATATTTCCCAAACCAGATTTAATTTAGACTTTTTACAATTTACATTTCCTGATCTTATTGATAAAGCACACATTATGTTTACTTGATGTAAAAGTTATGAAAATTATATGGGCAAGTAGGCATAAATCATTTATACTTTCAGCTTTTAAAATACTTTAATATACAATTTTGTTTTACATTGTTGGTAGTGGCATCAATATACATCATATTTGATTATGAAACTTGGCTCAAAATGACTCCACAGGTTGATGAAGCCGGAGATTTCTTTATTTTTCATTATTGTTAAATTAATTATACATGTAACTTCACTTTGTTGAAGGAGAAATGTGTCTAACATTTGTTTAAAATATGCTGCATTGTGATGTTTTTGCTTATTTTATAAGTGATAAAAGTCAGTAAGCAATGAAATCATAGTAAAATAGAGAAACTGTATCTCAGTGTAGTTTTAATTTTTAAGCACTTCATATATTTGAAGGTAAATATCTTCCTTCAGGTTAACTAAATTTTATGCAAGTTTATCTCCTATATATGCTCTAAGTATTTACTCACAGCTCAATGTTCAGTTTTTAAATTTAAACCACCACCACATAAGGACTCACACTGAGGGCCAAAGAGATGCTAAAAGCACTTTCTGCTAAGCCTGATTGCCTGAGTTGAATACCTGGTGCTCACATCCTGTGAGGAGAAAACTCACCCCTATCAGTTGTCCTCTGCCATCCACATGAACACCATGGTCTGTGTGTTGCCCCCTTCACAGCACATACACACAAAATAATAAATAAATAAATAAATAAATAAATACATACATACATACATACATAAATAAACAAATAAATATATAAATACATAGATACATAAATAAATAATACAATGTAACTCATGTTGACTGTGACACTAATTATGAAGTAGAGACATTAAGTAGCAAAAATATTATATGTATAGGCACAGTAGGGTCAGTGTAGGATCAGTAATAGCAGCTAGTACTAATCAAACACTTAACAATGGCAGTCTTTGGTTTAAATGCCTTCAATTTATTCTATTATTTAATTTTCACATAGTAGGAGGTAGGCATTTTTCTTTTTTCCTAATATGCAGAGAAAAAAATATCCTGATTTTCAACTGACTGTAATGGAGGTGTCAGAAAATAGGCAGGAGCAACTTTCAGAAACTATGTTCTATTTTGTTATGTACCAACAAGTCATGGGACAACAAATACACACTGTAAATGTAAAGGGCAAAATGACATGTGTTAACCTTATCAGAACCATAAGTGTTAAAGAATATTATTTTAATCAAGCAAAGTTATATTACATTTGTTTATGCTGCAGACTATCACTTAAACTGTGTAAAGGTGTGTTACTTTTGTTTGTGCGGCATTTGTTTAATTATGTAAAGATTTGTTGCAATTTTTTCACCTTGCCTGCCTAAGGCACCTGATTGTTCTAATAAAGAGCTGAATGGCCAATAGCTAGTCAGGAGGAAGGATAGGCAGGGCTGGAGGGCAGAGAGAATAAATCGGAGGAGAAATCTAGGCTCAAGAGAGAAGGAGGAAGAGAGAAAACGATGGAGAGAGGAACATGCCCAGGGCAGATGCCAGCCAATCAGACATAGATAAGCAGTGAACGTAAGATGTACAGAAGTAAGAAAAAGGTAATAAGCCCTGAGTCAAAAGGTAGATAAACAGAAAAAAGTTAATTTAAGTTAAAAGAGCCAGCCAGAGCTATGCTCAAGCTAGACCAAGCATTCAAAACTAAAAATAAGTCTGTGTATCATGATTTGGGCACTGGTTGGTGGCCCAAAAGAAAAAGCCTGAGACACATAAGTATAATAAATGTTTCCAGAATTTAACATGAAAAATTTCAAGCAGAAAAATGGGAAGACTCATTACAATGAATACTTAAATATATACCACCTAGATTCCACAAGGAATATAGATAGCTCTTTCTTTGCTTTATCATGTTTCCATTTATCCACTAACCTATCAAACTTTTTTTCAAATCATTTTAGGCTAAGTTCAAGTATTTGGTTTTTGCTAAAATAATAACGCAAAAACATGCAATGGTGTATAAAGAGGATATTAGAAACTGATTTGTTACTTGTATCATATTGAAAATCAAATATTTGCTTTTGTCTAGAAGATACCAGTTACCTGACATTTAAACATATATTTTACCTTCAAAATGTAATTGTGGGGATTTAATGAGGGAAAAAAGACATATGAAACTTAGTACTTCACCTCATGCAGAGTAAGCAAATTACAAATACTGACACTATTTAGAAAATGCAAAAGCAAGCAAGCCACTGTTTTAGTATGAGTGTCTTGGTGGGCTTAAGACAATTGTCCAAACAAGGAAAAAACACCAATCACCTGGTGGTTATTTTATGACACCATGTAGGCATTTTGAAAGATGAAAAAGCATATTCTAATTAATTTAAAAAAGGTTCAAATAAGCACCTAAAACTACATAGAATTTGGAGAATGAAGGTAGCAAAGAATGCAGAAACTTAGTCAACTGAATATATTTCTCCAGTTCTGTATTAAGGTGATGAATACAGTGTAAGTACACTGCTCTTTGAGGCTATAAACTGGAAGACCCAAAAGAAATTATTGCTTCCTACATTGTTTCTATAATGTGGCATTTGTGAATAGTACTTTTCTCAAGTCCTTAAGAACATCAGCTAGAATTTATACATTTGCCTAAAATGAGATAAACATTTAAAGTAAGTGCCACAGCTTTCCAGATAAGTAGGTAATAAATATAACTGTGTCTTATGAAATAGAGGCACTTAGCACATTTTTTCCTCCAAAAGTTACCATATATTCAAGAGGGAAATGTCACAAATATGATTATAGGAGTCAAACTCAACAAAATCCTTAAAAGTCAGATCAAATTTTCATCCACATAGATGTAATCAGCCATGATTGCCGTAGCATAAGACAGAAAGAAAATATAAGAGACAATTTAGCCTAGATAATTTTAAAAAGTGAATAAAAAGTTCACTTGTTGGAAATAACACATCAAAGGATCAAACACATTTGATTTATGAGATACTGGGGGAAAGTCTATTGTGTTAAAGTGGGTACAAAAGAATGAATTTGATGTAAATTATCCTACTAAACACCTCAGTGGTATCTGCACTTACATTTTTCATTTTAATACTTATGAATCATGGAGCAATGTGCTGGGTTTAATATAAGCACAGTTGTTTTGAAGATATTAGTCTGCAATTTATGTTGGTAAAAGTATACTGAATATGATTTGATTCTGGACATTACTAATTTTGTACATTAAAAGACAATACAAATAAATAAGATATAGTGATTCATCGGCTAAAAAATTATAGACCTGAAGCCTGTATGTAATATATATAGTCATAGATAAGTGGTTTATATACTTTTGTCCTTCCTTGGGGCATGGAAATAAGAAAATTATGTATGTGTAGGTAAAGATACTCATAAGTGATATACAATATTGATTTGATGTTTTTTGTGGATGAAAGTCTAAATAAAAAGAATGAACTGTCCTTTCAAGTAAAATATAAATAAACTTGTCTCTTGAGAGCTTAAAATTGTATTATGCTAATCCTACATATAAAAGAGTCCATGACTAATTCTCATATTTGGTTCTCTTTTATTGGGACATAGAATGCGCATGTGTACTTACAAACATCCTATGATGCCATCCCAGTAAACATCATTGGCATGCTTACAAACCTAGCAGATCTCCAAATCTATACAGTTTTATATTTTGAAAAAGATAATATGTTTAGGCTGGTTTTTCTTATATAGTTACACACATTAAAAATATAGTCTACTAAATTTATTCTGTGGGGCAAAAGAGGAAAAAACATCTTTACCCCAAATATTGATACTTTGAATTCATAAAGCTAATCTAAAATATAAACAAAAGGAAATAAAATGAAAATATTTAAGACACCAAGAAAAATGTAATTGCTCCCTCTTTTGAAATTCTGCCTCTTTCTATAATGTACTGTATTTCATACATTGTAAATAAATTTACAGTATTGCAAAGTCTCCTGAGAATGTCTTCTTGTCTGAATTTAAAATTGGAGAATGTTTCCAGAAATTTTCTGGAAAGCTTGAATAAATTTTTTTAGGTTTCTTTAGGAACACTTAAAGAGATTATGGACCAAGAGGAAGAAACAAGAGGAGTGGTAGGTATGCAATTTAAGGAACTCAATCTAATACAACTACATACCATAAATGAAAACAAAAGTTATTCTTCCACTAAATCACCCATCAGTACTTAGAAGACAAATCAAGAGACCCGGGGAACAGAGACTTTATCAAGCTATAGGAAACGTACTGTGAGAGGTTTCTGGCAGTTGTTAATAAGTGCCTGGATTAGCAATTGTGTTAGGGGAATTTGCCAGTAGGCAGTAGGCAGAAAGATAAGCAAGCAGGCAGCCTGCCCATGTAATCAGCAATGTCCACTGGAGGGCAGCCAGCGGATGTTCTGGCAAGAAAATGGTGTTAGGGAAATGTGTTGACTGGCAATCAATGCAATTACTAAAAGGCAGTGCTCTCGGTGTGATGGAAACTTGGCTTAAGGTAGCACCAAGGCAGTTAAGGGGACCAAATTCTAAGATATCAGATCAGAGATGGAGAGACAACAGTGATCTAGTGAATTAATGTAAGTAATAAAGAAAAGCTTTTGCCACTAATCAAATCAAGAAATAAGGGGCAGATTTGCATTAATGGTGACTTGCCATTATGGACAAAACTGTCAACTGTGACACTAAGGAAAACTCTAACAGAGAAGAATCCATTTCAGAGGATATTAGTCTGAGACTTAATTTTAAAATTATGAAGCTCAAAAAAAAACAGGAATTTCAATGAAAGACCAAGAAGCAAGACTATTTACAGTGGTCATCTGTGAAATGAAGGTGAATTATGATGATTTACATTGTACACAAATATGTATTGAAAATTGGTATCATTGGTTATATTGAACACAAGAGTATGCTCCTACTGAATTCCCTGATATTTTTCTTATAACTAAAATAAAAATTTTCCATTATTCAGCATCTAGAGATCCATTTTGTTCAAGGTCTTTTTCTTAAGGCAACTGAAGCTTACTTTAAGCAACTTAGATGAATGTAAATTTATTGAAAAAACGTATTGAAGGCTGATGTTAAAAAAGGATCGGTAAGAAGTCTTAACCAAGTTCAGGACATGAGTAAAACACAAGAAGATGCTGGGTAAGGTAGATACAACTAATGTCACATGACAGGAAATGAAAACAACATGGTATCATTTTTCTGGACTTAAATGCTGTTATTGCACCATCACAAGCACGACTGAATTCTTAACTACCACATTTTCTTAGATTCAAAATCCAGGGAACTGTGACTAGGTGAACTCAAAGCCTAGGCTTTAGCCTGAAAAATCTAGGTTTTAAGAGAGTACTTTTCCCATTTACCCACAGCCTAGAATAACCACTGCTGTACTTATGCTTATTACAAATTATTTTGGTGATTTCTAGAATTTAATTTAGTAGAATTATAGCATATACATTATTTTTCAACTAGCACTTTTTCTACAGCATGCATTTTGTATTTTTCTATGACTGTGTATGTTTTTAAGATTGTCATATTTGTTGCTAAATAGAAATGTGTGGATACATTAAAAATGGTTTATTTACCTATTGATGGACTTGTTTTCAGGCAATTTCTTTGCACAATATCTATGTATGGACAAGTAGTTTTGTGTCAAATGTGGAAAAGACTACTTTAAATATCCATATGCAAACATTTATGTGGACATATGTCTTCAGTTTTCTATGATGAAGAACTGACAGTGTAACTGTTAGGTATCCAGACATTAATAAGCTTTGAGGTAATGGAGTATGTATTCTACCTCATAATAAGGTTTGGATTCCATCTTTGGTGGTCCTCGTAACATAATGACTTTGATGAAGTGGAGAGGGTCATAATTGACCATCCCTCCCCTTGGAATTTGAAATGCATAGTTACTCATCAGTAACTTCCTTTACAAATGGATTGATGGTTGATAATGCTCTGTGGTAAAGACAGCATGAGCGTCACCTGCCCAGGCAATGAGACTCCTGTAAAAAGAATATCCTGTTTTGGAGTGGTTCAAATACTAACACAAGGTACATTGTGTCTTTAATTAGCCAATTTAGTTGGCTTGTAGTGATATTTTATTGCAATTTTGTTTTGCATTCATTATGTAATAATACTAATAATTTTCATTTGCTTTTGGTCCATTTGTATATATTCTTTGGTATGTGCTTAGTCTGCCTGTACAAGTTTGAACTTTTCTAAAAGAGTCACAATACCTCCTGTGCTATACGCTTTTTGACATTGTGATTTTGACATACTTGCCATTGAAGTACTCCATTTCCTTAAATCTTGGTAGAGTTGTAGCATTTGATGATTGATCATTAAAGGTCATAAAAAGTTGATAGAGCTTCCACCTCATTCTCTTGCGATGCTTGCTCCTTGAGTTCAGCTTTGAGGAAATAAAAGTTGCACAAAGAAACCACAATCCTCTCTTAATATCTCAGACAAAAGACAATAAGTGTCACTAGGATTGTGAAAGAGTAAACTTTAAAAGGAGTCTAGCTTCCAGTTGTAAATTTGCTATGTATCTTTATTATGTAAGCTGAGGACTCAGATATTAAAGAACAGAGACATGCTGAACTTGATGTGTCTTTTCCAAATTCTTGCACTACAGAATCTGTGGACACAGTAAAGCAGCTGCCCACATATATAATTGTGTTTAGAATATTTTGTTATTTGGCAATGCATAAATAAAATGTAGACTTTGATATACAACCAGATATTTTAGAAGTCATTGGATAAAAACAAAATTTAGATTGATTTACTTATGTAATTTTGTTTTATTTATACAAAAGATTTAGCAAGAAACTGAATTTTTCCTTAAAGCTTGACCATAAGCACAGTTTTGTATGAAATTCTCACATCAAGGGTATGGTGATATATTGTGTACCTTAATAAAATATGCCAAAAGATCAGAGAACAGAACAAGCTACTAGATTAAACACAGAGGCCAGACAGTGGTGGCACACATATTTAATCCTAGCAGTTGGGAGGCAGAGATTCGTCTAGATCTCTGTGAGTCAAAGCCACCCTGGACTACATAAGATTGATTCAGTCTTGGAGAGAAACAGAGCCAGGCAGTTGTAGCACACACTTTTAATCTCAATACTTAGGAGTCACACAAGCTTAATCCCAGCACTAGGAAAGCTGAGGCAGGAAATGAAATGGGTGGGAAGAGAAAGGTATATAAGGTGTGAGGAGACAGGAACTAAACTCTTTTGGCTGAGGAAAGTTGTTTAGGCTGAGGAATCCTAGAGGTAAGAGGTGGCTTGTTCCTTTGTCTCTCTGATCTTTCAGCATTCATCCCAATATCTGGCTCTGGGTTTTTATTATATGATCTTTTAACATTTCATGTTGTACAAGGGTTATTATTATTTCTTTCTTTTCAACTTTTAGAAACTGATATACTTCAAGCAAGCATCTATTACAAAACGATGAAACTGGTAAATGGTACTTGTATATGCTGTTCTTAATAAGTTTTTCACAACTTTGAATAAGATTTTTCTATGGCTATATTTGCAAATTCAGCGGGTCTGGAATAAAAGAAAACAAGAAATAAGTGGCCATTAGATCAGAACAGACAATAAGAAAATGTGCCCCCAAACCTGTCCTAACCTAGCATTCTCAGCATGCAACAATCATTGCCCCAGAAATTTATGGTTGAAAAGTGATTGTGTTCAATTTATGTAGACCAAGATAAAAAATGATTTTTAATATAAAACAACTTTATATGATTCCCCTAAAATCAGGAACAAGACAAAGTTGTCCACTCTCTCCATACTACTCAATATAATACTTGAAGCCTTAGCTAGAGTAACAGTGCAACTGAAGAAGATCAAGGGGATACAAATTGAAAAGGAAGAAGTTAGAGTATCTTAATTTGCAGATGATATGATAGTATACATAAGTGACTCAGAAAATTCCACTGGGAAACTCCTACAGATGATAAACACTTTCAGCAATGCAGCTGCATACAAAATTAGCTCACAAAAATTAGTGGCTCTCCTACATACAAATGACAAATGGACTGAAAAACAAATAAGGGAAACAACACCTTTCCCAATAGCCTCAAATAATATAAAACATCTTAGAGGTAACTCTAACTAATCAAGTAAAATACTTGTGTGATTAAAAACTGCAAGTCTTTGAAGAAAGAAATTCAAGAAGGTATCAAATGATGGAAAGATCTCCCATGCTCATGCATCTGTA
>LZPO01107918.1:400624-413270 GCA_001675575.1 Neotoma lepida
CTATAGCAATAAAAACAGCATTGTATTGGCATTAAGAACAGACATGTTTATCAATTTTACATATCTGAAGAGCCAAATATAAATCCACATACCTATGGACACCTGATTTTTTGATAAAGAAGCCAGAAATACACATCAGAAAAAAGACAACATCTTCAACAAATGCTGCTGGTTAAACTGATGGTGGTATGTAGAATAATCCAAACAGAACCATACTTATTACCCTGCACAAAACTCAACCCTTAATGAGTCAAAGACCTCAAGATAAAGCCAGATACACTGAATCTGACAGAAGAGAAAGTAGGGAATAGCCATCAAGTCATTATCATAGTAAAAATATTTTCTGAACAGTACACCATTAGCACAGGCACTAAGATCAACAAGTAATAAAATGGGGCCTCATGACACAGAAGCTTCTGCATGGCAAGGAACACTGTAATTCTGATGCTGCAGCAGTCTATTGAATGGGAAAAGATTTTCACCAACTTCACATCCAATGGAGGACTAATCCAAAATATATAAAGAACTCAAGAAACTAGATATCAGGAAAACAAAACCCCTGTTTAAAAATGGAGTACAGATCTAAACAGAGAATTCTCAACAGATGAAACTCAAATGACTAAGAAACCATTAACAAAATGTTCAACACCCTTAGCCATCAGGGAAAGCAAAATCAAGACTAATTTGAGAGTTCATCTTACCCCTCTCAGAATGGTTAAGATCAGTAAAACAAGTGACAGCTTATGTTGGCAAGGATGTGGAGTAAGGGGAATACACATCTATTACCGGTGGGAATGCCAGATTGTACAGCCACTATGGAAATTAGTGTGACAGTTCTTCAGGAGGATGGGAATTGATCTACCTCAAGATCTTGGGCATATACCCAAAGGACTCCTCATCCTCCCACAAAGATACTTGCTCAACAATGTTCCTTGTTGATTTATTAATAATAGTCAGAGATGGGAAACAACCTAGATATTCCTCAACAGAAGAATGGATAAGGAACAAGAGGTAAATTTACACAATGGAGTATTACTCATTATAAATGACATCATGAAATTTTGAGGCAAATGAATAGAACTAGAAAAAAAGTCATCCTGAGTGAGATATCCCAGACCTGGAAAGAGAAATATGGTGTGTATTCACTTATATGTGGATATTAGATTAGCTGTAAAGCTAATGATAACCAAGCTACAATCCATAGAACCCCAGAGGGTACATACAGAGTAAAGAATGAAGAGGGTACAGATAGATCTCATTACTAAATGGAAATGGATAGATAGTTATGAATGCACAAGGTGGGTGCTGGGATTGGAAGATCAAGTGGCTAAGGGGAAGGGAGAAGAGGCTAAAGGAGGGAATATGGGGAAAGACAGCTACAATTAAGGAGTATTTGAGGGGTAGTATGGGAACCTAATACAGTAGAAATTTCATTAAATACATATGTATATGAAAGTAATCTAAGTGAAATCACCAAATAATAGGGAGACAAAGTCCCAACTTGACCTCTCTTGTCACCAAAGGAAAGTTCTAGTACCAAGACTGGGTTATATCTAATTGAGTTGTTGGCAAAAGGGATCCCATAGGAAACTCCAAACAATACAGGTAGTTCCCAGATAATAGGTTGCTCTCCACAAACTGAAGGCAAGGCCCCATTGCTGAAGACAATACCTACTAGCTCATTGAACACAGAGAAGTAGAGGTGGTGCCTACATAGAGCCTTCACCCCCATGTTCTAGTGTCTTTGTTACAGAAAAGTGCTCTGCATGCTACCAAAGTCACTTTGTGGCTACCAAGGTAGCCACAAAACCTTTGATGTGCAATGCTGTCCTGCCTGCAATGATGGCACAACACTTTTAGGAGTAACCAACCAATAAGTGATTTGATTTAAGGCCCACTCCACAAGATAGAATTTTAAGTTTTGTAATTAACAAATTGGAATATACTTATATCAACCTTTTTACTACCCTGGTTTTGGCAATTACTGTATTTTAAAATATTTGAAAACATTATATATCACCTTAAGCTTTACTACATGTATTCTATGCAATTGCTTCTCAGCATCTAAATATCAAGTATTATTCCTGAAATAAAGAAGTTGGGGGACTAGTTTCTGGGTATTTGACTTTGGTGAATACGGTTGATGGAACCAGGTATAACCTGTCTATATCTCATGTTTTTGCAAAATAAATTCTATGAAGGAAAATCAATACACTGAACTTTATAGACCAAAGGATTCTATTGAGCTATAGAAATAAATATTCCTTCACATAATATATTTGATTTAAAAGCTTAAACTGAATAAACTATCTGGGAAGGATTTTCTATTCCTCAAACCCTGACAGTTTTTATTAATACTGTGAATAAAATCTAGATTCTTTGGATCACAAGTATTATTTACCTTATTTTTAAAAATTATATTATTCTATTCATCTCAAAGCATTCCATTTAGTATTCAGGCATTCTATTTAAAGAGTTTATTCTTAAAATGTAATGATGAAAATCTCTGATAATATTCCTTAATACTCCTTAGTGAGGTAACCCATGCCCAGAAAGATAAATATGGTATATATTCACTTATATGTGCCTATTAGCCATTAAATAAATGATAACCAAGCTACAATCTGCAGACTCAGAGATGTTAGGTATAGAGGAAGCAACTGGGAGCAGGGGTGCACAAGGATCTTCCTGGGTGGCAGGAACAGAATAAATTTTATTGGTGGACTGTGTGTGGTGAGGGCAACTACAAATGGAGAATCCAAGTGAAGAGGGAGTGGGAATGTGGAGAGAGACATCTAGAAACTTCCTAAAATATATGAAAGTGATCCTAATGAATTCTCAAAATAATGGGGAAGATAGAGTACCACCTGGCCATCACTTATCACTAAATGAAGCTTCCAGTACTGGGACTGGGTTACATCCAATTGAGACCTTGGCCAAAGGGTCCCAGGGAAAACCCCAAACAGCTCAGGCTTGAAAAACAGATTTTCTAAATGGTCTTATTAAATAAAACACGGAGCACGTCTATATCCCTTTCTGTTCTGTTCTCCCATTGGCTCTTTTAGCCTAGCTACATCACTTCCTCTTATCACCCATTTCTGTCACTTCCTGCCTGTCTGTATAGACCTCCAGAATTTTATGGTTGATGCTGGGATTAAAAGCGTGTGTCTCCACACTTGACTGTTCCTAGTGTGACCTGGAACTCACAGAGATCCAGACAGACTCTGCTTGCTAAGTGATAGGATTAAGGGCATGTGCTAATTTTGTAAGACTAGCAGCTGACCTTGTTCCTCTTAATCTCAGATAAATTTTATTGGGGGACATAGATAAGATACCACCATGCAGGCTATTATCAAAACAATAAGTTGCTCTCTGCAGATTGACAGCAATGGCCCCACTGCTGAAGACAACACCACACAACTCATTGAACAGGGGTGGGGGGTTGATCTGGTGCCTACACAGAACCTTCACTCCTATGTTCTATTGCCTTTGGTACAGGCAGGAACTCTGAAATTTACCAAAAGAGAAGTGTATACACCAACCCGGCCACAAACTCTTTGAACTACAATGTCTTCCTACCTGTAAAATATGCTAGGGCAATGGTGGCACAAAGCTTGTTACCAACCAATGTCATTTGACTTAAGGCCCAGTCCACAAGATGGAATCCATGCCTGAAACGGCTTGAGTGACAAAGAACCAGAGACTATTTAGCCCAGAGACTTAGGGTAAAATCAGATACTACTGGTCTTAAAAAGAGGTAGTAATAAAATATCTCCTGGTTATGTTATGCTATCAGAGAAACTTCCTCCTGCATCAGATGGGAATAGATACAGAGATACACAGCATTACATTAGGCAGAGGCAGACAGACAGACAGACAGAGACAGACCTTGGAACACTCAGTTCTAAATGGGATGTCTCCATCAAATACCTCCCCTCAGAGTTCATCAAACCCTGCAGAAGAGGAGGTGGAAAGAATTTAAGAGGTAGAGGGGAAGGAGGACTCCAGGAGAACAATGACCTCCAAATAGAGCAAAGCTCATACAAATTCACAGAGAATGAAGTAGCAAGCACAGGACCTGCACTGATCTGCACCAGGTCGTCTGTGTATATATTATGGCTTTCAGTTTAGTGTTTTCATTGGATTCTTGAGTGTGTGAACAAGTCAGTCTCTGATTCTTGTGTCTTCTCTTGGGCTCTTTTCGTTCTGTTGCTTTGCCTTGTCCAACTTCTATATGATTTTTTTATCTTATTATGTTTTACTTTTTCATATTTGGTGGTTATCTCTTAGAAGCCTGTTCCTTTCAAGTGACAGAAAGGCAGTAGATCCAGTCAGGTGGGTAGGTATGGAGGAACTATGAGGAGGAGAGGAAGATGAAACTGTTTAATCAGAATATTTTGTATGATAAAAAAAATCTATTTTCAGTAAAAGGTAAAGAAACCTTTTATTTAAAAATTTATAAATTAGCTGGGCAGTGGTGGCTCATGCCTTTAATCCCAGCACTCGGGAGGCAGAGGCAGGTGGATTTCTGTGAGTTCGAGGCTAGCCTGGGCTACCGAGTGAGTTCCAGGAAAGGCGCCAAAGCTACACAGAGAAACCCTGTCTTGAAAAAAAAAATATAAATTAAATAAGCTCTTTCAATGTGCAGTTTTCTATTTAACTTATACTGAATTTCTTTCCACTCTATATCATGAAAATTATCTCATTTATGTAAAGGGTGCAGTGGTCCAAATTTTTTTACTACAACTGGCCATTTTTATGCTTATTGCTTCAGCAGTTTGTTACTTTAAACCGTTAAGAAATATGCTGCGAGGTATAAATTTGCTTAATTTTCTTTAATTTCACAGTTTTTGAAATATATTAATATGGGCTAAGAACTTTATTTGAAAAGGGCATCATTAAGAGGTATTACTATATCCTCATTGAACAAAAGAGGAAAGAGTGACTTGTCTTACGTCATGTAACAACTAGTAAACACCAGATGTGTGATTTTTTTTGCACATATTTTCTAGCACTTAGGTCTGTGTTCTCTACCCCTTAACTGTCCTTAAATTGTTTTTAAGGGACTTGGGAGATAGCTCAGTGGTTAAGAATACTTGCTGCTATACAGCCAATCTTGTTGCTGAAGATGTGGGTGAGCTAACCTGGAAGTTGTGAGCATGGGAGAGCTGTCCCCCATTACGTATCTGTGTGGTGATATATTGTGTACCCTAATAAAATTAGCCTGAAGATCAGAGAACAGAACAAGCCACTAGATTAGACATAGATGTCAGGTAGTGGTGGCACACACCTTTACTTCTAGCACTTGGGAGGCAGAGATCTATCTGGATCTCTGTGAGTTCAAAGCCACCTTGGATTACATGAGATTGATTCAGTCTAGAAGAGGCAGGCAGTGGTGGCACACACCTTTAATCCCAGTACTTGGGAACCGCACACATTTAATCCCAGCACTAGGAAGAAAGTAATACGGCTAGGTGGAGAAAGGTATAGAAGGCATGAGGAGATAGGTACTAGGTTTTTCACTGAGTGTGTTTTAGCTGGGAACCCTTTTCGGCTAGACCCCTTTTCGCTGAAGACTCAGATATTCAGTCAGAGGATTCGTGGAGGTGGCAAGGTGAGAAGTAGCTGTGGCTTAATTCTTTGTCTCTTTGATCTTTCAGCATTTACTTCAATATCTAGCTTCGGTTTTTTTTAATTATTATTATAAGACTGTTTAGATTTCCTGCAACACATCTGTCACGTAGCAGCATGGGTGGAGGGAGAGAAATGACCTCCCCCACTCACCCATCAACACCTGAGGCAGATGGGAGAGCTGGCCCTGAGGCCATAAGAACAGGAGAGTTGCCCCTGTCCACCACTAGCCATAACACTTGGGAGAGCAGGCCTTGTACCTTGCCTGAGAAGCACAATAGAACCAGTCCCATTGGCGGAGGTGTGGGTGAGCCAGCCCCAAAGTTGTGAGCATGAGGAAATTGTCCCCATTATTCATCTGTCGTGTGGTGGCATAGGTGGGGGAGAGATGTCTTCTCCCATGCCCACCACACCCACCAATGTCTGAGGCAGATGAGAGATCTGGCCATGAGGTCATAAGAGCTGAAGAGCTGTCCCTGCCCCTCATCAGCTACATCACAACTAAGCAACACAGTAGAGCTGGCCCTGAAGGTATGGGTGGGGGAAAACTGACCCTGAGGATGTGAAAGCAGGAGAACTGGCCCTGCCCCATGCTCATCGCTGCAAGGAGTGACCTAGCTAGGGCAACACAAGAATACAGGAGAGCTAGTGGTGAGGACAAGAGAGAGCTGGCAGGCTGACCAACCTGACTACCCAGGCCCAGAACCAGGCCTGTAAGTTGGCCCACTGCAATATCTACCCCATCTGTGATCTGCTGGAGCACATGAAGGGATGGGTACTACAGGGCCAAAGCTGCAGGATTTCCACAACATAGGGCAACAACAGGATAACCAATAAGAATTCCAGTGAGGGCCCAGCATCGATAGTGTAGCAGAAACCTGAGGCCTCAAACCAGTCCAATGACTCTCTGCAATGATCACTTCCAAGTAAAGATATAAGGATCAAAGGGTTTACTGTGTGACTCACTGTGTCACACTACAGCTTCCATGATGACATTTCCCCTTTTCTTTTATTTTTTCTTTCTTCTTTTAAATTTTATTTTATTTTGGGAGGCATTTCAAGGGCAAAGGCGGATACAAACAGATGGGGAAATGAATAGGATCAAGATGCATGATGTGAAAGACACAAAGAATAAATAAAAAGAAGTTAAAACAAAACAAAACAAAAGAATACTTGCTGCTCTTCCAGAGGACCCAAGTTTTATTCTCAGTATGTACAGCGGTGGCATACAACTGCCTGTAAATTCAGCTCCAGGACATATTACAATCTTTTCTTCCCTCTTAGGCACTTGTACACATATGTCATACCTTCACACATATGCACAAATAAAAAGAAATAAGTACTTTAAAAATTGTCTTAAAAAATCAAATAGAAAATTTGTGTTTATAGTGTACCACATGATATTTTGATATATGCTGTTGTTTGAATGTAAAACAACACAGACACGTATTACAAATGTTCAATCCCTAGCTGGCAGCAGTGTTTTCGGTGGTTGTGGAAATTTGGATGGCAGAGTCTAGCTGACAGAAGTAGGTCCCTAGGATAAGGCCTGTGAAGCATGCTTTCTCCTGTGTGTCTCTCTGTTCCTCCCTTCCACCCTGTTTTATGGTCTACCATGATATAGTATGTAAAATCTTACCACAATGAATTGAGTTGCTTTAACAGGTCTTCTTTTCCATAATGTACTGAAACTACATATCCAAATAGGCCTTTCCTATATTATTACTGTCTGTCACTGTGGTCAAGCCATCAAACTTAAATTTGTGCATTTCAGTTCCTGATGACTGTTAAAAGGCATCTTAAATATATGTGTGAGAGGTTCTGTGAGCATTGATTTTGGAGGAACAGAAGTGAAACTGATATGTGCTCCATTTTCTCTTACCCCCATTTCTCTTTAACTGAATTTAACTGAATTTTATGATTTTATAATAAATTTAAATTATCTGTCAGGGTACTGCCATACTCTCATTTTATTTTACTTCTCGTATAATAGGTAACAATTTGCTAATAGATTGAAAATATCTTGTTGCAACATACACACATATATGTATGTAGGAATATTTAATTTTAATGTTTAATTAGTATACAAAGCAGTAGGTTTCCTTATGGAATTTGCATGCATATATAGTTTTGGTTGACCCTCCCCAACTCCTTCCTCTCCTCCATTTCTCTGAACCATATCCCCACATAAACTTTCAACTTTTATATCACATGTGTTCTAGTATCTTCCTCACTTTCCATAGTCTCCTTTCCTGGTCTCTATACATGCTCACACTTACATAAATAGATGTGACTATAACAGAAAGCTGTTGGCACTCTAACAATTGACAGAAAAAAGTCTTTGGATTAACTCTTTGTAAGGCAAAATTATCTTTCTCTTTACATGTTCTCCATGATTTATTCATGACTAGGAATCTATTAAAATATTTGAGCAATTTAGTCTTCTTTTAATATTATGTATGTATACACACACACACACACACACACACACACACACACACATATATATATATATATATTTGAGTGTTAGGCACTTGTTTTAATGATTGAACTTACTTTGCTACTTGTAGATAAACTAATTGTACTTTTTGCTGTAAAATATTTGAAATGAAAAATAGAAACTTCTTCGTATAACAGTAATAAGCCTTTTCTATTACTTTGTACAAGACAGGGATTTTCTTTGAATGATAATAGAAAATGATATAAGCCCTGTGTTTTTCTTCATTGGTTTATTTTCATTGGTCTACTTTCAAATTTTAATGTTCATTCAGAGCCTCTAAATAAAACTCCATGAATCTTATTTTTATACATAAATCTTATTTTTTTCAAATTATTTCCATAATTTTATTGATAGTGTACATACTGCTTTATAATATTTCTGTTATAGGTTATTGAATCTCTCCCAGACTGAGTCTTTCACTGCTAGTAGATTCCTTCCTTAAGGCAGAGAAAGGCTGTTTCCAAGTGTCAGGACTTGACACAGGTTCTCCTTTGGGGACTTTACCTTTCTAATTATATTCTACTGTTGAGTTCATCTAGTGCCTTTTAAAATTTTATTTACACCATTATTCATTTATAAAAATAAATTTGGGTCTTTTATACATCCTATATTTCTTCTCTCAAGCCATGTTCTTTTGCTTGCATTACATACCTTGTGGAGCATTTTATAATCTTTATTTAAAATCCATGTTAGATAATTTTAACAAACAAGTACTCTCAGCACTGGTATCTGTTGGTATTCTTGGTTGTAATTTTACTAGTTCTTGGTGTCATTTGTGATTAGCAATTGTAGGAGATAATTAAGACCACCCACCCTACTTCTGGTTTTTACTGATATTCTGTGTAGGGCAGTGTTTCAGGGTATTTGGCTGGGACACAAAGGATAAACTGGCCAAAGAGATTTCTGTCCCCACACAAAGCCTAATCTTATAGCTAAAAATAGAGATTTTTCTATGAACTTTTAGTATTGTATTCTGTACTGCAGAGTAATACATTTCTTTTTAAAGAAAGGAAAAGACAAGACAGAAAAAGATTATATATTATATATACCTTATAAATTTTATTTATGGCAAAGCATGTACCCAACGTTTTGATATAAAAGGATTTGTTTTGCAGTTTTATCTTCAGATTAATAAAAACTACTTAATATTCCTAAGGCAAATCATTCATTACTGTAGTTTTCCATATTCTTAATATTGAGTTACATTTAATTTGGAGATTGACCCATAAAATATTTAAATATGTAATGAATATATCTTATTCAATATTTGTATATTTAATATTTATCTTTATGTGTATGTGTGCTTTGCATACAAACATACATATATATGTATATACATATGTGTATATACATATACATATATATGTATTTATGTCTGTGTACCACATGTAGGCCTGGTGCCAAAGATGCCAAAAGAAGGCATCAAAACCCCTACAACTGGAGTTACAGAGGGTTGTTAGCCACCATGTTGGTGCTGGGAATTGAACTCAGGTCCTTTGGAAGAGCATCCAGTGCTCTTAACCATTGTGCAATCTACCCAACCCCTTCTATGTATTTTTAGTTGAATGTGATGGGAGTATATGAAGGTTGAAAGACATTTATATCAATTATTTCTAACATTGCAAACTCTATCAAAGCCTTTTTGTAATAAACTGAATAATACATAAAATCTTTTTACAGAGAAATGTATAATCTAGAAATTATGTCACTAAGTTAATATGTATCACAATGAAGTGACACAGAAGTAGACAGTTTTTTTTCTAATTTAAAACACAAAATAATTATCTAATATACATCTGTAATTTTTATTAAGCATTTATCAAGATTGTAAAAAAGCAAATGTAATGTAGGTCCTAATGTACTGACTCTATATTCTTTCTCCTTCAAGTTATTATTAGATAAAATACAACTTTGCTAAGTTTAATTTTGGACAGCATTCACCAAAGTGGATATGCAAATTTTCAATATAAAGAACAAATGAAGTTTAATTTAGTAGGAATATAATAACTAGCTGAAATCGCTATTTAACATTGCACCTGATATATATTTTTACATTTTATTTTGCAATTGTACTACTTAAAATTTCTCAATCCCTACTGTAAAATCAGCCTAATATAAGTTATTTTTATAAGGATGCATATTTATTTTTAATGTACTTTTATCTTTCCTTCAGGCCTTTTTATATAAACTTCCTTAGAAAAGGAATCTGTATAAAGGGAGATTAATACCTTCTTTGCACAATATGTGCAAATGGGAAAGACCTAGAGAAATATCAAAAAGAATTAATTTGACTTCATGAAATATAGTTTGCAGATTTTCAACCCATTATATACAGAAAAGACAATCCATAAGAAAACAACAGACACATGCTGTCACAGTAAGAAATGTGAAGACAGTTGTTAACTCTAAAAATTTATTTGGTGGCTTAGGTAAAGTGGACTTATGATCACAGCTTTATAAATGTGTATGTTGTCATAAGTTAGTATTTGTGCTATTGTAAATGAAATGATACTTGCTATTGTAGCTACATTTAAATTCTTAATTTTAGATGTTATTAAAATGAACAGATTTGAATGACAATCATATACACTTCTGAAAATACATAATTATTTTGTTATTTTCCATTTATTGATGGACAATAGGACATAGTAAATGTGTGTATTTCTAATCATCTTTTTTATTTTTAATACCCATTTTTTTTTTGGTTTTTTCGAGACAGGGTTTCTCTGTGTAGCTTTGGCGGCGCCTTTCCTGGAACTCACTCGGTAGCCCAGGCTGGCTTCGAACTCACAGAGATTCTGCCTGCCTCTGCCTCCCGAGTGCTGGGATTACAGGCGTGTGCCACCACTGCCTGGCTTAATATCCTTTTTATTAGTAGGATTACTTTGTTTTCTGCCTTTTCTCCTTCCAATACCACCTATGATCCCCACTCTTATAAATTTATTTGATATTGTTACACACAAAACTAATACCTTTTATTTGATTATTGTTACACATAAACACACATAGGTATGCCCAAAGATATAAATGAGTTTGGTTTTGTCGTTTGTGTATGTATAGATTCAGGGCTGATCACTCTGTGTTGGATAACCAATAAGGAGGCCCATTCCCAGGAGAAGCGAATTCTCCTGCTCCCCGCAGCCAATAGTTGCCTATAGTTCTTTGTCAAGGGGTGTACTCTGTATTTTTTTTCCTACAACATTAGCCTGTTTATTAATATTTCCATTGTTCTCGTCTTGTTAATGCAGCCTTTTCTTGAAGAACCTGTTTCACAGATGGCTTCCTGGTATTCTGGCTCTTAAAATCTTTCCATTCCCTTTGCTACAATGTTCTCTGAGCCATTGATGCAGGAGCTGTGATGCAGATTTATCAATTATGGCTGGGCTCCACAAAATCCACTGATCTCTGTATTGTGTCCAGTTGTGGTTTTCAGTGATGTTCTTCATTTGTGTAAATAGAAGTTTCTTTGATGAAGGGTAGCAGCTACAATTATCTGTGAGTATAAGGGTAAAGCCTACGTAAGTCTTACTAAGAGAGTTAAGTGTAAGACTGTAAGAGTGAGACTAAGGAATTATGCTTGTCTAGCAAAGCATTAATAATAGATGCTTTTCTAAGGTCTGTTACTTCACTAGCCCTGGGAAGTTGGTTTCTACAAACAGGCATGATTTCTCTGCTGTTCAATGGGTCTTAAGTTCAAGTAAACAGCTGCTGGTTACCACCAACATATGAATGTCGCTTATTGCAACTTTATGGATACCTTGCCATGCTGGTTACTGATGTGCAGAACTATTAATTGCTTCCCTTCCTTGGCAGCTTGCATTGTATTTTCTGGTGACAGGGAAACTAGACCAAAGAAATTGTCTTTCCAGTTAAATTCAGCTTTTAAGTGTGTTCTTAGTGTGCAGTGTCTTCAGCAATAGTGGCTTACCTTCAATCTCCTAGGGGCAACCAAGGGCTACATCAGTAGTCTATATTGTTTGAAGAGTCACTTGGACTACCTTGACTAACCGTACAAAAGGTTTCTCATGCCTTGTACTGGAGTTTTTGTTTTGTCTATGGTTTTTGTGGGGAATATTGTCAGCCCAATGAATCAATTTCCTTTAAGAAAACACACACAAACACACACATTTACATGTATTGTATATAATTTTGGTTCATATAAAATAATATGATTCCATTGGAAATTTGTGCCACATCTCTCTATCCACTGAAGAATATTTATGCTTATTTCATATATTAGCAGTTGTGACTAATACCACAGTGAATACAAAAATCTAGATGTATCCCTGATATACTAATTTTATTGCTTTGGTTGTAAATTCAGTAATGGGATTCCTAGATTATACAGTATTTATATTTGTAAATTTTTGAGGAAACTTCGTGATTCTCTGTGATGGCTATACTAATTTACCTTCTCACCAACAATGTTAAAGAGTTGTCTTTTCTTCACATATTTGTCAATATTGGTGGCCTTTTGTATTTCTGAAGAACCTGTCAGAAAATAACTATTATTTC